>JASAOQ010003185.1:5328-24146 GCA_031306065.1 Pseudopyricularia cyperi | reverse complement strand
TTTTTTTTTTTTAAAAAAAAAAAAAAAAAAAAAAAAGAGGGAGAGCCACAGGAGCAACGACTGCTAGATTATCCGGGTTGGTATCAGAGAACAAGACGCATTCTTAGGGATGCGGTGGGATGATGTCGCCGTCATGTACAACGAATCGTCAATGTGGCCTTTTGCAGCAACACGCGGAGTGTGCCTTTCTATAGCTTTTAGAAAGTGTGACGGAATTGCGCCGAAGATGGATCGGTGGAGATGCAAGGAGAGATGATACTCAGAAGTCTCTCAAAGTCATTTCCCATCACGCCATCACCACCGGGAATAGCTTGTCAAGACTTCTAATTCATCTATTCATCTGCTTTCTCACGGCTAATCACTGAGCAGTAGTACGCAGGATCAAAGATCATCAAGCCACATACGAAGGTACGTAGACTCGTAGAGAGACACAGCAGTATGCCCCTCGCCCCATAATTAAACGCCGTCGGACAGTGGCGATTGGATTCATGCTTGCGATTGTGGTGGGGCAATTCCAATTAAGAGAATTACGCGCTCGCAAAGGAAGGAACGCGAACCAGCCTCCTCGTTTTTGCGCGTCTCTTTTTTTTGGCATGGCAACCGCCCTTCGTAGTGTTTTCATGTACCTTGACAACCTTGCCATAAGTCAAGATACGCCCTTAGCCATTGCCAATTCCATCCATTACCAACCCGCGCTGTTTACCAAGCTTTGTAGAAGAGACGAAAAAACCCTTGACATCAAATCCGACACTCTTCCAAACGCACATCCAACGACCGCAGCGGTACCATATTAGCCTCTCGCTGCTCCCTCGAAACCTCCTCGAGCTACCATTCCCGCCGGCGCCTAGTCCCGTCCATTGCGCCCACAGAGTTTTGTTGCAACAGCTGCCAGCCCACCATACACCGTCCAAACCCGCACACCTATACGACACCAGAAAAAAAGAGCACCATCATGCCACAAAGAAAGTCAGGAGCGAAAAAGACCATTCCCGGCGCATCAAGAGACAGCGGGGTAATGCGTAAGCCATCCTTGCCCTACGCCTCCTCTGCCTGCTGCTCCTCATACTAAAACCTCTAGCGACCTACAGCCGGCGATCCGATCCCCCAAAAGAAGCCCCGCCGCTACCGCCCGGGAACCCTCGCGCTGCGCGAGATCCGCCGCTACCAAAAGGGCACCGAGCTACTGATGCGCAAGCTGCCCTTTGCCCGCCTCGTGCGCGAGGTCGCCCTGTCGGTTAGGCCCGTCGACGAAGGGTTCCGGTGGCAGTCGCACGCCATCATGGCCCTGCAGGAGGCCGCAGAGGCCTACCTGGTCAAGCTGTTTGAGGACACCAACCTGTGCGCCATACACGCCAAGCGCGTCACAATTATGCAGAAGGATATACAGCTTGCCAGGCGGATACGGGCCGACGGTATTTGACCCGAGTTGGAATGTGCTTTTTCTTTCTTGCGTGCTTTTTTCTTCTCCATTTTTTCTGTTGAATTGCTATCTTTGACTTATTTTGAGATACCCACGGTGTTTCAGCGGCTTTGGAATGAGGTGCAATGTGCCCAGGGACGCTGCTGGTTGCCTGTTACTAGTGTCAGGAACAACCCAAGCCATTGGGAGTGGGTTGGCTGCCCATCTGTTTGGGCGCAACAGCAAGTCCACCTGGCGCCAGGGACCGCATGTCCATTGTCAAAGGGGTTGGCGCGGGTGCGGGAGTTTATGGAGTTTGATGGCGTTGGTCAGGGCCATGAGTTGTCATGGTTGCTTTGTGTGGGCATTCATTCGGGGTCTTGAATCGGTCTTGGCTTGGTTTTCATCACTTCCATTTCACCTTCATGTTGTAAAACAATGTGGCTCGCAACCTCGGGCGTTTCACGGTGACGATTTTACAGGCCGATACGGCATATATCATCACATATAGATATAATGAACTAGCTAATGACCATGTTAGCCACATGCGCATGGCAAATATATACTACGTGATTTACACACAGTGAGCCAAGACTGCAGGCATTTTCAAGCAGCAGCCCCAACTGCCGCCATGCTGCTGCGCCCCAGCGATGCCCCCTCGCGCTCAATAAGCGACTCGGTGAAGCACCCGGTCGGCGCCGTCCCCGCAGCCATGATCTCCCTGGCGGCCTGCTCGATGCCCAGCTGGGCGTCGGTCCACAACGGCCGCGCCTGGGCCTCGGCGCCCTCCTCGCCAACGCCGATGAAACCGCCCTCGGCGGCCCACTCGGACGTGCGCTTGATGCCGAGCTTGGCCCAGATGGCGTCGACGGCGACGACCAGGTCCTCGCGGAACTCCTTGACGTGGCCGGGTGTCGGGGTCACGCGCAGCCTCTCCTGGCCCACGGGCACGGTCGGGTAGTTGATGGACTGGACGTAGATGCCGTAGTCGGAGAGGAGCATGTCGGAGGCGCGCTTGGCGAGCTCGGCGTTGCCGACGAGGATCGGGATGATGTGCGACGGGTTCGGGATCACGGGTATGTCGCGGTGCTGGAGCGCCTCCTTGACGGCCCGCGTGTGCAGCTGCTGCAGCCTCCGGTCGCCGTCGTGCTCCATCTGGTACTCGATCGCGGCCCTGGCGCCCGCCATGGTCGCGGGCGGGAGGGAGGTGGTGAAGATGAAGCCCGGGGCTAGCGAGCGGATCATGTCGATGAGCTTGCCGGAGCCGGCGATGTAGCCGCCGACGCAGCCGTAGGCCTTGCCGAGCGTGCCCGTGATGATGTCGATGCGGTCCATGACGGTGCCGCGGGGTCTGCCGGCCAGGTGCGCCTCGAAGTCGAGGTGCTCGGCCACGCCGGCGCCGTGCGGGCCGTACATGCCGACGGCGTGGACCTCGTCGAGGAACGTGATGGCGCCGTACTTGTCGGCCAGGTCGCAGATCTCCTCGATGGGGCCGATGGAGCCGCACATGCTGTAGACGGACTCGAAAGCGATGATCTTGGGCACGTGCAGTGGGAGGGACGCCAGCTTGGCCTCGAGGTCGGCGACGTCGTTGTGCTTGAAGACGATCTTTTTGGTGCCCGAGTGCCGGATGCCCTGGATCATCGAGGCGTGGTTGAGGCTGTCGGACAGGATGACACAGTCGGGCATTTTGCTGCCCAGAGTGGCGAGCGTCGCATCATTGGCGACGTAGCACGAGCTGAAGACGAGCGCGGCGTCCTTGGCGTGCAGCTTGGAGATGGTGGCCTCGAGCTCGACGGCGTGGCGGTTGTGACCCGAGATGTTGCGGGTGCCGCCCGCCCCGGCGCCGTATTCGTCGAGCGTCTCGTGCATCTTGGCCAGGACCCGGGGGTTGCGGCCCATGCCGAGGTAGTCGTTGGCGCACCAGACCGTCACCTTGTGGTCCCTGTCCGACATGTGGGCGCGGGGGAACTCCTTGGCCAGGCGGTTGATGTTGTTAAAATAGCGGTATGACTTGTCCTTGTGCTTCTTCTCCAGCTCGGCGTCGTAAAAGTCCTCGTAGGCGAACTTCTTGCCCGTGTGGCCGGTGGCCGGGACGGAGCTTGCCGGGGGGTTTGACAAGGCGGAGGCGGCTGAGGCAGCGGCGGCGCGGCCGGAAGCGACATTGGGCGGGAAGGGCACTGGATGTTTCAGGGGAGTTAGTGTTTTGAGAGTCCAAACCCAATACCGAACAGGCCGAGGCACATGTATGCGCTTGCTGATGATCTGCTCACCTTTGTCACGAGGGGCAACGACAGGCCCGTCAATGGCTCTGGGGTCCTGTGTCTTGGAGGTGTGCAGCTTGGCCAGGCCTGACGGCAGCTTGACGCCGGCCTTGGCCGACTGGACGGCCATGGCCTTGCCCATGACGGGGCACCGATGGGCGAGCAGCTGCAGCTTGGAGATTGTGCCGCCGCATGGCGAGATGCGCGGGCGGGCCGGAGCGGAAGCGGTAGAGAGTTGGCGTAGGGTGGCCGGCGACGCCTTCTTAAGGAAAGGACACAAGGCCTTGGACTGGCGAAGAACGGCGTCCATGGTGGGGGGGAAACTCTTTTTTTTTTTTTTTTAGAGCTGGATGGTGGTTTTGTTTTTATGCTTCTTTGGTGTGTGTGTGTGTGTGTGGTAATTGGCCTTGCTTCGCCTTGTTTGTTTCTTCTTTTACTTCTTTTCTTCTTATTTTCCGTAGCGTCAAAGCAAAAACAGGCAGGATGACTGTTGACTCAAGGGTCGGGCAAAAAAAAAGACAGATGGATGGTCTTTGTACACTTACTCTCTCGGACGAGCCGAGTCCCTAAAACGGCAAGGAAAATGTACCGTATGTGCGTGCGTTGCGCGATAGGCCAAAGTACACCGCTAAAGACTGGGCTTATGGGCGAATCCCGAGGCGAGTGGATACCTAGTTCTAGACTGAGCCAAAGTACAGTCAGAAACCGAGGATCAAATCCTTTTTTTCTTCCAGCCGGTGCCGAGTCAATGATTATGTCACTGCGATGGATGATGGAGTTGTTGATCGGGAAAGTGGCGACTTCTTTTCATTATATTCTTCTTCAGCACTTGAGGGTTCACCAGCCCAGGCGTGCTTCAGTTCGCAACAATGCAAGTGGTACGCAGTAATAGGTCTAGTCTAGTCTGGTGTAGTACATCTTTATGGTTAATAATAACTCTTCTCACTGCTCGTCCGCACTGGTAGCCCGACCAATGAATTTGTAAACGAGATCGCCCCTTGAACCTTTCACTTTGTACTGAAACAGCAAACAATTCATTCTTTTCGCATTACAAGTCAGCATCATGACACTCCTCGTTGCAGACCCTCGTAACTAGGATGAGAACCCCGAACACCGGCGCCGTTAGTTCCGGAGTATGACTTTTAACCCGCTCATGATTGGCTGCTCTGTACCCCAGACGCTGAGGCTCGGTATTTGCCCCGCACACATGTGAAAAGGGCAGCAAGGAAGCAAAACATCCTTTGACCGTCGACAGTACTCACTCACAACATATCACAAGCATAGGTATCTAAGGTACACACCATGGCAGTCGTCAACAAAGCATCGCTATCTACCCCCATTAACCATTTGGTGATCTCAGGAATTCCAGACTCCTCGTTTCCGCAAACTCCAAAATGAAGAAGGGGAAAAAAAAGAAAACAATTAAATTGGGGTATTTAATCACTAACCCAGACCGGGTCCGCCCGCCTCCAAATCCTCCCATCATATAGAACTATCTAGACTAGTCGTCGTCCAAGATCATCGGCGTATCCCTACTATCCCCGAGTCGTGGACTCGCTGCCGTTGCACCATTCTGCGCGTCTCCGGTCCTGGACTCAGAAGTAGTCCCGCTGAACACTTTGTGACCCCATTCAGGAAGACGAGGCTCTCTTGTCTCCATCTTGAGACTCGCTCTCTTTTTCTTCTTCCTCGCCTTCTTTTCCGCTCTCTCCTGAGCAGTCATTGGTGAGGATTTCCCTTTGTGGCTTGATCCTGTCCCGTTTGGGTTTGGTTGACCTGGTGGGCCATGGCTTTGAGAGGGCTACGAATAAAGAAAGACGAGAGAAAATAGATTCTGTTAGCGGGAAATTGGCAGGAATTCCAGCTCAACGGGAGTATCAAGACGAGACTCCTCGTCGAGATGATGATGATGTTGGTGATGATGGGTTTCATTCTGGTATTGCGTGAAAGACGTGCGTATCATGTGGAATGTTGTGGTGTGCGTACAATCTGGTCCTTGGATCCCGGGATCGCGGGCCCAGGGGCTGCGTCCCCTGCAGAAACCGTGCTCTCCGACGCTGGTCTCGATATCAGGCTTGGCGACCTTGAACTTGATGCTGTTGTTGTCGTTGCCTGTGGCACTGGAGGAGTTGTCGGCGTCGGCATCGCTGGCATCATCGGCATCGTAGGTATCGCAGGCATCGTAGGTATCGCAGGCATCGTAGGTATCGCAGGCATCGTAGGTATCGCAGGCATCGTAGGTATCGCAGGCATCGTCGGTTTCGTCGACATTGGCTCTCTTTCTGTTGCCTCTGCCCTATCTGACTTCGTAAAGGTCGAGCTCCCCGGTCGGTCTAGGTTAGTAGCTGCGTAAACCTCCCGCTTCGCCTCTTCAAACTGAGTATCAAAATCCGCTTGGCTCGCCGTCACCAGCCGGCCAATATCGAACTCCCCTGCCAGGCAAAACTCCAAAATTGCTGTCTCCTCGAGAGCCAAGATGACCCGCCGCAAAGAAACTGTACCAGGAAGACCTTTGAGGTCTTTAGCATCCAGGATTGTTTGTACTTGGCTGGCAAGCCGAATCAGGTCTTTGTGCTCCACAGCCGAAAACCACTGCGCCCCCTTGGAATTTTTTATAAAGAGGTCGCTCCACGAAGCCCCAAAAGCCCCCGTATTAGGAAGGCCTTGGCCCTCGCCCTGTGACTTGGTGTAAGTACCAGCGCCCGGGATCGGTGCTACCTGTGAATTTGGCATGGCGTGAGTCCCAAGACCGGGTACTGGTGGTGTTTGTGGGTTCGTCATGTCGTGTAAAGACACCAGGGCTGCTCCTGCTGGTCCGGTGTCGGCATTCGCTGCTGGTGGTGGCAAAGGATATCCCGGGCTGGTTCGGTCTGGTGCAGGCAGAGGCACTGAGCCGGCTGGCTTTGGCATATGGAGGATTATCCTGGACGCCGGCTTGGGTTGCTCTATCAGTGACTGGGAGAAGAAAGGAGCATCGGCAACAGCAACATTGTGCCCTAGATTTATCTCCTGGGAAGTGGCAGCCGTTGGTGGGTGCGAGTTCCATTGTGGATGAGCTGGGCCAGGAACGGGCCTCATGAGGCGTGCGTATGCTTCCGGGTCGGTGACACGGAGTTGATTCATCTTCACCAGGTGCCCGGCTTCCTTCAACTCAGCCTCTGACAATTGCGACTCTGGCTCCTCCTGCTCGAAAATATCTCCTATAGTAATCTTGCAGATCTGTTGGTAGAGGGGAGAGTTGAGGACTGCATCGAGCACCTCGGGATCACTTCCTTTGGCCCTCTCCAGTGACGACTCGACGCGTCGAGCAACCTCCGGCGGCTGCATCCACGTCTTCACTTTGGAGGCGTGGGGGTTTGGGTTCTTCTTGTCAACCACGCGCGAGGCGAGTTGGGTCTTGAAGACGGAAGCTTCGTGAAGTTTTGGCTCGTAGGTGCCGCCAACAACCAGCCAATAGACAAAAACAGGCTTCGTCTGACCGATGCGGTAAGCTCGTCCGATAGCCTGCTGCTCGTTGGCAGGCTGCCATCCGAAGTCCATGATTACCACGCGGTTTGCACCCTGAATGTTGAGGCCCACGCCGCCGGCGGCTGTCGATATAAGATAAACATCGTCATCGTTGCTGTTGAATGTCGCAACTGCAATTTGCCGGGTCGAGATCGTGGTTTTCCCATCCAGTCTCGAATATGGCCTTTTCTGCGACAGCATGATGTTTTCGAGGAAATCCAGCACTGATAAGCTCCTGCTGAAGATCAAGACCTTGTCCCCAACACGTTTCGCCTCGTCCAAGATTTTGATGAGAATGCTGATTTTGCAGGAATGCCCCAGGTCGTCAATGTCTCTGCGGTTGACTGCGGCAATGAGCTCCCCAATGACTTGTCTCGGGAACTTGGTCTCTTTGCCCTGTGTCAAGCTGTCTCTCATCTGGCAAAAGTGCTGGAGAAAGGTTTTGGGATGTACCAAAAGCATACTCAATGTGCAGATATAGTTGAGAATATTAACGGCGCTTTCATCGCGTCGAGTGGCAACCCACCGCATATATATCTCATAACTCATCTTCTGATATTCCGTGAGGGGGCACTCAATCACGAACTCTCTCTTTGGGGGCAGTTGCCCCTTGAGAGCAGTTGTCGTCATCCGATGCACCTTTGGTGCGACTGTGTCCTTTAGCGCCTTGAGAAGCTTCAGCGCCGTCCTTTTCTCGCTGTAGCTGCTGTCTACAAAGAGCCCATCCTTGATCGGCGTGGCGAACACGCCTGTAAACTCGGGGCGCGGGCCCAGATAGTTGGGTGCTACCCAGTTGATCATGGAATAGAAATCGCCCACCGAATTCGCCAACGGAGAGCCAGTCATGGCGATCTTGGCCTTTGCTTTGAAGTAGCCCATTGCCCCGGAGACTTTGGAGGATTCGTTCTTGATAACATGAGCCTCGTCGGCAACCACAATGGTTGGAGTTTCTCTCAGCCAAGCCTGCAATTTGCTATCTCCTGAGAGGCTGAGTTTAGTGAACATAGGGTAGCCGACCAACAAAACACCACCGTTCTCGATCCAGGGTTCTATGGAAGCAGCCCTCGCCCTGCTTGGAATCTCGGAGTCGATTTTGTAGATTTCCCCAAGGGTGTCATGGGGGACAACCCAGCGAGAGAACTCGTCCATCCAGTTGTTCAGAAGCCCAGCAGGACAAAGAATGAGAGTTTGCGACCTTCGGAGTTCCTTGGGAATCTGAGAGACGACAGTGGGATCGGTAGATTTCGATGCTTCTTGTATGGCCACCAAGAGGCATATAACCTGCACCGTCTTCCCCAGTCCCATAGTATGGGCCAGCAAGCAACCTTGCGATTTATCGCCGACGACCTGGTTCCACATGAATCGAACTCCTTCGATTTGATGATCTTTAATGTGCTGTGCGATGTGGTCTGGAACGTAGACAAAGCCTTGAGAGTCTTTCTTAGCTTCGTTGATGATGAGACGAGACTGCACACCGGAAAAATTGGAAACTGCAAGCTGTGCACGAAGTTGTCGGGACCTTTCTTCTTGCTCCTCCATCCTACGCCTGTCATCCTTGCGCATGTTCTGGGCCGCTATATCGCGCTTAACCTTGCGCTTCTTCGATGGCGACGGCTCTACTTCAGATCGCTCAGCATCTGATGTTCCGGCATCTGACGGCTCACGTGTAAGGACATTCTGTTGAGAACCTTTGGGAGTGTCGGCGGTAAGGTCAACCACCTGTGTTTCGGGCTCAGCTTCCGGCGTTCCAGCTTCTGGTATGGCTTCTTGCATAGCTTCTCGTATCGCTTCTTCTTCTCCTCCCCCTTGGGGATCTTTCACAACAAACCCCCCCATAGAGTCGCTATCGCTATCGCTAGAAAGAAGCTCGCCTTCCACGCCATCCTCTATCACGACCCGCGGGGCTTTACATCGGGGGGCGCGCTGGGTGATGACACGTTCTGGCTCGGAGGTTTGAGATAGCAAGTCTGCTCGCCATGCCGCCTCAAGTTTCTCGTTCACGGTATTCTCAAAAGTCAACCGAACAGTTACCACGTCTTTGGGACGAAAATTGGCATCTTCCTCGAGATGGGCACACATCTTTGCCAAGCGTGCCTCCATTTGTTGTATGGTGTTTCTAGCCTTCTCGATCATGCTGATTCGGTTGTGTTTGCGGCTCCGAGCTTCGTTCCAGATCTTGTTGGCTTTCGAAACCAGTCTCGGTAGCTTGTGTTCACGCCACCGCTCCTCCAGCTCCAGGAGAACAACACGTATTGCCTCAGAGACAGCGGCTCGTCTCTCAGCTGGGGTTTGTGCTGAGGATTGAGCCCGTTCTTTTTCCTCGTCCTCGATCTCCCGTATTGTTTCTTCGTCGTACTCTGCTTCCGAGCCTGATTCTCCAAAAAGAGGGTGTTCTTCATCCTGCGTCGGCACAGCTTGCCTAGTCGAGCGGACACCGAAACAACGACGCATACCTCGGCTGATGACCAAAACATGGCCGGATGGCTTTTTGTACGTCCCTGGGGCGAATTGAAACTCGACCTCGTCATCATCATCAAGCGTGGGCTCGAAAGAGGATGGTGTAATGGGCTTTGTGGAATAGTATTGAAGATGGGGGTTTCGGCGCGTCGGTGGTGATTTGGTGAAAGATTTAACTTTGCGGCTGCCATTTGTAGGCCGCTGATCTCTGGTAACCTCCGCAAAGGTGACTACATCCGCTTCGGTGAGTATTCGAACCGGTTCTGTGTGAACTGGCTGTTGCGAGAGCTGGATTGGTGCAACTCGTCGTTTCTTGTGGGGAGGTTCAACAGGAGGCTCAATAGCAGACTCGAAGGGCGTGGCTTGGACAACAGCTGAAGGAACGGCCGGCAACTCTGCCGGCAACATATCTGTGGGCGATTCCCTTGACTTCAAAGCTGCGAGCTTTTCTTTATACGTCTGGCTTCGCTTTCGGAACTGTTCCACGGCTTGCTTGATGAAGCGCCGGTGTGGAACCTTGTTGATCCCAAGGTCGGCGAAAAGGTCCCTGAACGAGCCGGACTCCTCTGGTTCCCATATGAGGAACTCGCCATCAGCTTCTAGACCAAGAAGCTTGTCTTGGAGTAACGTCCTATCAGGGCATTTTTCTGGCTGCGATGGTGTCCATGAACGATCATCAGTGCAGAGTTCCTTGACCAGACGCCCCGTGTCAAAGTTGAACGGATCATCTTCACTGTCCTCCATTTTGGGAACCTGTAGCCGGATAATTGTTAGTTGTGAGATTCGGTGCGGTGTCGTCTTCTGCATCAAAAACCTTGCGCCTGGTGGGGTGGTGAGATTATCCTGCCTTGAAGGAAACAAACGACCATGAGGACGGGTGAGCTGGGGTCAAGAACAGGATACCCAACAGCGCGAGACGGAAGGGTGAGATTTTTGGCCGGTCGACGAGCTATGAAGGCAGCATGTTAGAAGAACTACCTGAAAAGTTAGCTGGCTATATAGAATACCATAGCCGTTTGCTTGTGAGATGGCGAGTTGAGAGTATGTAAACTGAGGTGAAAAGATATGCAGGGTGATATTGCAGGTCATACCGACGTCTGGACAGGCCAGTGAGCTTAATTTCGTCTAGGCCTTTTGTTTTTGTTGACAACCAAAGTGATATGATCTTTGCTTACAGGCCAATATTGGCCAGAAAGATCGACACTGGTTGAGGCCGCAGTAGAGAACGATGTGGTGTTGTCAAAGGGCTGACTCCAAAGTGAGCGCAAGATTCTCGACGTTTTGGCGACGCGATCTGAAGGGTCCGGCAAACACGACAGCCGTCGGGAGCTCACGTTACTACGTGCACAGGTACTTGCACAGTACTTGAACCGGATTGGCAGGGACCAGCCCAAAATCCATTTTTTGAGATCGGAGCCAATGATCAGCGACCGTTAGCACGATTAAAGTGGGCCAAGAGTATCAAACGTGCGTTGTAGATTCGCTCCTATGTTTCGTGAAAGTACCGCATCCTTGCCGACTTGAAGCCCCACTGGGGTGTGTTCTACTGGCGGAAGGTGCGGGATGGCAGTGTGGTGGGAATGTTGAGCTGGTCACAGGCGCTACACTGCAGCGTAGCAAACCACCTTAAAAAGCTAAGGTAGCCTGGCGGCTGAACCCGCTGAACACCTGAGAGCCCAGCTATATGGAGTATGAGATGAATGATAACATCAAGGTCCCTTTTTTATCAGATCAGGTAGACAAGATGGCCTAACAAGGGACAATACATTCGTTCCCTCCATGGCCTTCGGACCCTTTCTGGAAGAAGGCTACAAGGCGGAACCGGAATCGGCAATTGCAGGCACCGAATACAAGCAACTTTCGGTGCCCGCTTAATTACCAACTCGCCCAAGAGAGTTTGATCCCTGAAGGGAGCTGGAGCGTTTGCACCGGACGACAACCTACTGCGGGGTTGTCTACTATTATACGCACCAACAACTCTCTTCGCTTGCTACTGACTGTCCTTGTTCCATCATCATTATCACCAGTATATATAGGTGCCTTGATAATCATGCCAGAGAAGGGCGCCGTCGACTACGGTCTCTACCTGGTGACCGACTCTACCCCGGAGATTCTCGGCGACAGGGACATCTGCCAGGTCGTCGAGGATGCCATCGCCGGCGGGGTCACGATTGTGCAGTACCGAGACAAGAAGAGCGACACGGCCGTCCTGATACAGGTCGCTCAGAAATTGCATTGCATCACCACCCGCCACAATGTTCCTCTGCTCATCAACGACCGGGTTGATGTCGCCCTCGCTGTTGGCTGCGAGGGCGTCCATCTCGGGCAGGACGACATGGGTAACCACCCCAAAGCCGCGCGTGACTTGACCCCTTAAGTCCAACCCAGCCTGCTCACTAAAAGTCCCTCCTAGGCTTGGAAACGGCCCGCAGGCTGCTGGGCCCGGACGCCATCATCGGCATCTCGACGAGCACGCCGGAGGAGGTTTTGAGGGCATGCTCAAACGGCGCCGACTACCTGGGAATCGGCGCCGTCTTTGCGACCAACACGTCAGTGCCTGTGCCCAAATGGCAGACGAGAGAACCACGGACCTCAACCATAGCTGACAAGCCTTGAACCGATCATTCCTCAAACAAAAGGAAGACCGACACCAAGAATATACTAGGCCCGGCCGGGATCAAGCACCACCTAGAGCTCATGCACCAAAAGGGCTTCGGCAGTGTGCAGACAGTCGCCATAGGTGGCATCAACGCTACCAATATTCAAAGGGTTTTTTTCCAGTCGGCCTCGCCAGGCAAGAAGCACCTCAACGGCGTGGCGATCGTCAGTGCCATCATGGCAGCACAAAATCCTTGCGAGGCGTCATCTAACCTGCTGCGGCTGGCCCGGGAACCGCCAGCGGCGCTGAGCAACAAGGTGCAGGCGAGCGAGCCCGAAGAGATCCTCGCCCTCGTGCCCAGCATCATCAAGGCTGTACACGAATCCACACCTCTGTCCCACAACATGACCAACCTCGTCGTGCAAAACTTTGCCGCCAACGTTGCTCTGGCCGTCGGGGCCTCGCCCATCATGGCCAACTATGGTGAGGAGGCCGCCGACTTGGCCAAGCTGGGCGGCGCCTTGGTCATCAACATGGGAACTGTTACCCCTGAAGGGCTCGAGAACTATGTGAAGGCCCTCAGGGCGTACAACGCAGCGAGACGCCCCGTTGTGTTTGACCCGGTGGGGTACGAAGATAGCTCAAAAAACACTCGGATGAGTTGATCCCCTGCTGGGTGGTTGTTGATATTTGCAATTGTATCTGAATCTAACGCCGGTGCAATCTCTCAGAGCCGGCGCCACGACCATCCGCCGAGAAGCAGTTAGGACCATTCTCGCCGCCGGCCACGCGTCAGTTATCAAGGGCAACGAGGGCGAAATCGCCGCGGTCCTGGCAAGCACCACGCCCTTCTCCGACGGCTCATTGCTACCGCAGCAGCGCGGCGTCGACAGCGTCTCGAGCCTTCCCGACGACGCCGCCAGGGCCCGCCTCGCAGCCAAGCTCGCCTCGCAGCAGCGCGGTTCGGTCGTCGTCATGACGGGGCCCACGGATATCGTGTCGGACGGCGAGAGGACCTTTGCGGTCGTGCAGCACGGCCACCCCATCCTGGGCCGCGTCACCGGCACCGGCTGCTGCCTGGGCACGGTCATAAGCGCGATGCTGTGCCCCGGGGCTCCCGGAGCCGCCGACAAGCTCGTTGCTGTGATAGCGGGGATTCTGCTGTACGAGATCGCCGCAGAGGTCGCTGCGAGTCGCTGTCAGGGCCCCGGCTCGTTTGTGCCTGCTTTTATCGATGCGCTTGACGAGATGAGGAGGGCTGCCGGGGAGGGCAATGTGAAGTGGATGAGCCACGCCAAGGTCATCAAGATGTCGCTGGCATGATGGCGAGCTGTTGCTCGGACCTAGCTGGCGGTTGCCTCAAAAGGAAGGAGATTAAACATAAAGGGAAACAAAAAAGTGGCGGCCGACCCCCCATATCGTAGTTTTGCTGCAACGACCAGACCCAGCCTCCTTCCTATGCATCACCCCTGTATATAGCTCACCACGAGTTAGAATTCTACTCTTGACTAGCTGCATGTCGGACGTCGTGTAATCATGATGGGCACATTCACATCTGAACCATGTCGCATGTGTATGATTGATCTTTTGGTTGATTTCCAAACGGGCAGCCGGCTCTGCTATCTGCAGTCCAATCTACCATGTGGTCGCGAGCCACGTAGATTTGTATACAAATTTGTCTTTGACTTCCATATCGTTAATCGTCTCTCATCCCCTGCTCGTGTCGTTGCAATTTCTCGCCATCTCTTGATTTCCCACTCACTCTCTTCCTCCTGATCTATACTTCTTAGCCAAGACAGTATGTCTTTTTTTTTCGCTTCTAGTAATCCCAAAACAGTTTCGTAACCTTGTATATACAAGGAAAATGCTAACAAATTTGAAAATGAGATATAAAGGAGACGCTGGCAAAGATGGCCAGACTGGCATAGTGGGCGACAAAGATACACATAAAAAAAAAAAAGAAAAAAAGGGAAAAAAGCCGATTTCCAATGGAAGATCAGGTCTGTCATCTAGTTACTCAAAGAAAAATGACGCATAGAGAGCCAAAAGCTCGACTCATCATTGCAGATGGCCTTGTGGTCGATATAGTGAGAGGACTGCCGTGCAAAACGACAAGTAGGTTTTGAAGATAATGACAACAAAGGAAGCATATCGCTTGAAGAATAGACAGTGAAATGACAAGGAAAAGGTCGTAAAACATGAAGTGCAACATTGGTGGTTCCGAAATGGTAGTTGTGACCAAAGCCATCGCTGGCCTTTTCAGATGCGCGAGACAGACATGGCATAGGCAGCGTACTGCTGAACGTTGGACTGAAGTGCATGGCTGCTGTAGGTCGTCGGGGCGTGGCCTAGTGTCTTTGCCCGCTGACGAGTGCGAGAAGGAGCCAGCTCCTTGCGCTGCTTGGTGAGCTTGGTCATAGAGTCGTCCCGTGTCCTCTTGGGAGACGGGGGGGCAAAAGAGGCAGTTTCCTGGATTTTGACTGAGCTGGTGCTTTCGGTCAGGCCCTTAAGTGTGGTAGATGTCGATGCGTGGCGATCTGAGAAGCTCAAGTCGGAGCTCATGCTGGCCACGGTAGAGGCACTGTCGCGCGACTGGATGAAGAGCGCCGACTTGTCCATGGTGAGAATAGGCTCCTCGTAGTCGTAGGGGGACCGGGTAGTGAGAATGTCATCCTGTCCAGGGTACCACTCAGGCTCCTCGATGATCTGGCGCTGGTTTTCCGAAGTTGGAATGATGAGAGTAGGCGACAGGTTGAAGTCCTCGGTCTCTGTGTACTTGAGGACCTGCACCGGCATCTGTGAATGGCGTGTCGATGCTTGCTTTTGGATGTCTGCCCTAGGTAGTGAAAAGTTGGCCGAGGCTATGTGGCCAGCCGGAGTTGTGGGGGTAATTGCCTCCATGAGGATCATACTGTCCCTGGAAACCTGGCTCGCAGGGCTCAAGGCCGGCACGTCAAAGTGGCCGGGGCTCAGATAATCATGATCCAGTGATGGGTGCTGGGTGCTGTAGTCGAGCTCCACGGGAGTGGCATTGTCATCCTCGCGTGAGATGTCAAGGGACTGGCGCTCCCATGCGTAGTTGCAGTCAGCTTCTGCCTCGTGCTCATAGCAGTAGTCGATGTCATCCTCCCAGCTGTAGCTCAACGTGACGTTGGGCGACTCGCTCTTGTCCTGATCCAATATGGATCGGCGCTGGGCGACCAATTTTGAGATATCGAACCGGCCAAGGGTATCGGATGCATTGCTCAGTGGCCTCTGGGTGGGGGCTGCCATCTGCCACAGCATAGGCACAGACTTGCTTGCTCTGATTGAAGCATTCACGCTGATGATGCTGTCTCGCGAAAATGCCTTGCCAGCGTGCTCTTCCTCCTCGGGTACATTTGAAAGGGCCTCGAAGGACGCGGTGCTGACAGGGCACGGTAGAGGCCAATTGGTACTGTTGGATGCCGGTGTTATAATGCGAGAGAACCTGTAGTCTGCTGGAACGATGTGGCTTTCACGGTAGTTATTGCGCATGACCAAGCAGTCCTCGTCGTCTTCTGGCGAGGCGGACCGCTCCGAGAGCTGCGAAATCCCCCCACTGGTCTGTGGCCGTTCACAGCTAGCGGCGGCGGCGACTTGGATGGGTATATCAGACCGGAGAGATACCCGGCTTGATACGCGGGGAGGTGGCACTGGTGGCACTACCTCGCCTGAGCTTGTTCGTGGCCGTGGGGGCGACCGCGTAAGGCGATCCTGGGACCGTGCCGGGACCAAAGGAGCTCTCTGTGGTGAAGATCCTGGAGAGAGCTGTGCAGTTGACTCGCTGTCTTCACTAAGACTCCCGAGCCGCTCAAATGATGAGTTTGCAGAAGAGGAATTGGAGCCTGAATATGCGGTACTGGTGGTTCTGTTTTCGGTATGGGCCAAGTGCTGGAAGTTGTAGGGCGCCGAGATCTGGTATCTCCTCTTGTCCACGTCGCCGAGGATGGAGTCCCTGGCGATCCTCCTCCTGCTGAAGAGCGAGGGGATGTTGTGGTTGGTTACAGGCATGTTCAACAAGCTGGCTGGCGGTGCTGGAGCCGAGTCCAGAAGGAAGTCCTGTGAGTAGATGGAGCTCGAACCAGAACTGCTGTTGCTGTATGAGGCGCTGTCCCTCTTGGACCTGGCTTTGCGGTTGAACAAGGCCTTGCCAAAGATTTGGACGCTGTCAGCGCGGTCGCGTACTGGGTGCTGCATGTTGCTTGAGGTTGAGCGGTCCGATGATTCGCGCGACAAGAGTGGAGCGGCTGTTGATGACGAGGGCGCATCGAATGGGAAGTCTGCCGATGTGATAGACTGCAACGAGGACGTTGAGGCAAAGGGAGTATCTTGACTCCAAGACTTCTCCTGCCTCGCTTGTTGACTGAAGGCCCTTATGATCTCGGGTGATGGGGGTCCATTGACAGCGGGCTCAAGGAGATGTGCCAGGTCCTCAGGGTGATACTGGTCCAGGTCTGCACTGGAGGAAGGGTGAGGGGGAGTCTGTGGAGATGACGTGGGAGCGGATGTAGGGCAGCTTTTGTTGTTGCGCCGTGCCAGCCTATCCACCGAGAAGGCAGGAAGGGGAGGAGCAGCGGTCCACATTGTGGGTGGCATCTCTAGCATTCGGATCCGGGCGTGTATTTGCGCCGTTGGATGACGTTACGCACGCCGGATAGTCCCAGACCAGGAAGCTGGACAGGGACCTTGTTGCTTTCTGGGTTTTGTCTTTTGTTTTTTTTTTCCTGTCCCCTGTTCTGTTTTGTTTGTTTTTTTCCTCCCAGGTACTGACTGCAAGTATTATTATCAAGGGGCCCAGGACAGCGAGTGAGTGGATCAATGGGGCCCTGGCTGTCTCCTCAAAAAGTACAACCCCAAATGTTCAAAACGCGGGTTTTGAGAGACAGCTGCTCGCTACCACCTATTCTGCGCGGCTTCCCGACTCGTGTCGATATAGTATGTCTGTGTCACCGGTCCTCGGCGTATAGTAGGGAGGTGATTTTTTTCTTTTTTTTTCTTTCGTCGGGGAGACCCACAAGGGCAGTGTCTGAGGGTTGAGGAGAAACAGTGGCTGTGAGGAGTCTTGTGAGTGGTGGTTGTGATATGCCGCGTCTGTTGTTGTGTGTCCGGCTCAGCTTAGGCAAAGGACATGGGATCCTCCACCGTTGATGTCGAGTGCTCGGGTGTGAGTTTGTTTATTCGATTCCAGGTAGGTTTGGTTGGTTGTAAGATGGTGATGATGCTGTGATGGAAGCAAGCGAAGAGGAGGAACAAAGTTTCCGAGGAGAGGCCAGGCACAGTCTTAATACAATGCACTGCAGGCAGCCTCTGGTATAATGGAGCACGAGCAAGCCGCTGAAGACTTTTTGCACCGCACCCGCGCCGCGCCAATATCAACGATGTCTTGTCTGCTACAGCGGTTATGCTGTGGTACCGGGACGCGGATGGATGCTCCTGTGGCCAACCGAGCAGGGACAGGGGCAAGGAAGGAATGGAAAAGTGAGAGTGGAGGAGATGGGATTGGGAAGGACCCTCCCCGGTTGACATGGGTATCGGCCTTCAACAGACAGGGGGTATAGATATGGATATGGATATGGATGGGGTGGAGTATCGCGACTGGGATGGATGGATGGATGGATGGGGGTGAAGGCGGGGGGGTGGAAGGTGTGGTATTATTGTTGTTGTTGTTGTTGTTGTTGTTGTTGTTATTGCCAATCCTGGTATTAAGCAGCAGGAAGGAATTGTCTTTATGTGAGATCGGAGAGCAGTTGAGAGAACACCCACCCCCTCCAAACTTTGTCGGGGTCTACTGTTTCTCCCCCAAAAGACACACGACAAGGAACATCCATAGCCATCACAACCCGAATAGCAACGCTTGCATTGTAGATCTCATCTCTGTGAAGCGCGCTCATAGTGTAGACCTCCCAAGAAACATCCCCCCAAACGTCATGCGCCAAACCTCCTCGCATGCAGCGATATATTATTCCCCAAGATTCGGACCCGACCTGTAAGCGAAGGCTGCCCAATGTCGCAAGACATCGAGAACCAACAAAAAGCCAATTGGTTTTGCGGAGTAGCTGCCGTCACAGCTTTCCTGGTACGCGTCCTTCCATGGTGGTCGACTGTTGGTTGGTTTTATCAGCTGGGGACGGACAGACGGCAATAGTCGATGGAATTCAGCCATCTGGCGCCGGAAAAATTGAAATTGACCTCTGGAACCGCGGCATGACAAGCCGACCACCGCAGAAGTGGAGATGATGTTGTTCCCGTGGGCCTCTGATATACTATACTTATCAGTAACCTACCGACCTACCTCTCTCGGCAGCCCGTTCTTGACGCTTGTGGCAGGACATTCGCCTCAGTTGCTTTAGGTTTCGTCGTCTGCCTTGCGCGCTTTGACAGGTACCGCAAAGGTACCGCCCGCTTAACCTCAACCATGTCCGCCGCCCTTTCCTTCTGGGTTGCCAAGCCCGGGCGTGTGAGTGGGGAGGCCGCGACAAAACGACTCAAATGGGCTTGATGAAGCGGGTAGGGCTCTAGCTGGATGCGGAGACCAAGTCAGCGATCGTTTTCTTATGAGGGATCGGCTCCT
>JASAOQ010003161.1:2570-24276 GCA_031306065.1 Pseudopyricularia cyperi | reverse complement strand
CCGCGAGGCCGCCGAGGCCCGCCGAGGCCGTGTGGCAAACTATCGGCAAAACAATGAAGAACACGGACGCTATGATATATCGCCATGGCTTGAGTCTACAGTACGCTGTATACCCTTTAAGCGAGCCCAAGATAACGAAACGCTTGTAATAGCTCGAACTCGTTCGTTAGCCCAACGTTGCGATGTGGGCGATGTGTGTGTCAACCAAGAACAAGTACCTACCTAGTCTAGGCAATTAGTTAATTTCAGGACAAGGCAAGGCAACGCTGGACAACGGGTATAATCGCTGCGCCCTGTTCACACTGAACAAAGTTTCAGTTTGCACCCAACCCCTGACCATGGCCGGGAATAATTGTGTATGTAATTACATACGCTCCTTTTTTTAGTGTTGGAAAACGACGGCAAGTAACATCAGACCATCGGACAGCTAAGCGAGGCACCGGTGCTTCCAAAAGGCGCGCCCAACGCTGATCGTATGGCGCTTACTTCCGCCACATACGAACCTGTAATTAATATCAACAAATAACTTTGACAATTACCCAGGTATCAACAACAAGTATTCAGTCAACCAAAAACTGTTGCTGTCAAGAATGCAAGCAACAGATAACATTCAACACCTGGACTAGGTATGTATACTTACACTGACGCAACAAAAAACTTAAAAAGTGAGAGTCGTAGGTCATGCTGCCCGCCCCTTTGCTGCCAGCTGGATATCGTTCGTTCATTCCTCTAATCAAACCCCATCGCAGATCTCAGAACTAGACATGTTTCCATAGTCTCCTCGGATACCCAAACAAAAGAAGAAAAAGAAAAAATTTAACCAAGAAAATACCCCGGACGGCCAGCGGGACCACAGGAGGAGAGGCGGCCTTCCGAAATCTATGTCATTAGGAACAAGTGAAACATGCTTTTTTTTTTTTGTCCTTTTTGGGTTCGAACGTTCTTCTCTTTTAAACATGGCTTTCCGATCATCACCAGATGTCGTCCTCCCTCTGGACCATCTCCAAAGTGGGAGTCTTTGGCTCCAGCTTCCTCATCCGCTTGCGGTCTTCCCTTGTCACCAGACTCGGCGTCATGGGAACCACCGGTGAGAATGGCTGATAAGGTGAGTATGGCACGGCCATGCCGGTAAATGGCGTGCGCTGTCCGCCGCCGGGCGACAGGGGTCCCGCCCGCTCAAACGTCGTCTCCTTCGTCGTGCGGGCGATGGTGTTGGGCGACTGCAGTGCCGGCTCGTAAGCACGCAGTGGCAGGGCCCCGCCTGTGCGTACGGCCGATGGCGGCGCCTTGGAACGCGTAAAGCTGGCACCGGCCCTCGGGGACAGTGGAAGTGAGAAGCTAGACCCAGGCTTCGGAGAGGAGGGCAGAGAGCGGAGCGAGTCTGCAGGGAAGCGGGCCACGCCACGCTTTGGCGAGGTAGGCAGACCCATGAGTGGCGTTGTCGACTTTTCCGACGCTGCCGACACGGGGTCCGCCTCGCTTGTGGAGCTGGACATGTTGCGAGAGTGTTCGCCATGCTGCTGCTTGCCGTAAGGATCAAGCTGCCTCTGTGACTGGCCGCCCTGTTGCCTGTATTGATGCTGGAGGTGCATCTCCATCTGCTCCTGCTGCTGCCTGTATGGTTTGGGAGGACCTCCTATCATTTGTGCGCCAATCCTGCCGTCGATGCTCTGGGTGCTCTGCGGCGACATCTCGGGCGTCGGTGGCATGGCGGAGGTGCGGTGAGGCGCGTTCCCGACTGAGCTTATGCTGTCCTGCGCGCCGTGCTGCGAATACTGGTGAGGGACCGGAGGCGGTGCTGCCGGCGCATACTGACGGGGAGGAATCGTGCTCATCTCCTGCCCCTCGGGTCCGCGGGGAAAGGTCCCTGACATTGGTGTCATGATGGGTGATGAGATACTCATGCCCTGAACCTTTTTCTTGCGGGGCGACTTTAGGGCCGAAAGAAAGGACGAAGTTCTCGATTCCTTCTTTTCGTGTCCCGAGCCAAGATCCAGGCTCGCCGGCTTAAACTTCTTTTCCTTCTTGGTCAAGTTTGATGTGGATGCGTTGAGCGACCCGGATTGCTGGCCCAGGGATTGTCGCGCCCCAGGAATAACAGGGGGGTCAAGCACGACGCCAGCCTCCTTGGCCGCCTCCTGCTCCATAACGAGCCTGTACATATCCTCGAGCTGTTGTTGAGCCATTTTCCTGTCTGTCGCAACAACGCTTTGGTCCACAGATAGATCAACACCTGGTGCAAGGATGGTCGAAACTGGTGATGGGGCGTAGTTGGTCGAGTATTCGGTCCTCGTCGGGCTGCTGACGGGGTAAGAAAAGTTGCGCGGACTTTGTGGTTGCGAGGAAGAGTAGAACCGATTTGAGGTATCTATTGTCAGGGGATACGGGGCGGACGAATTTGATGGGAGGCCTTCTTGCTGTTGCTGTTGCTGTTGTTGGGCGATTATTTCTTCAAAAGTCGGAAACGTTGGGTACTCTTCCGCGTCGAGTTTGTCTGTCTCGTCGGCTGCCTCTAGCCTCCTCTTGCGTACGCCGGAAAGCGAAAGCAGAAGGATGGCGACAATGACCAAAGTCACGGCATACGCTCCCACGATGGCGCCAATCTGAGCCGGAAGATATGGCGAAGGCACCGGGTCTGGACCGGCGTAACCGGGGAAGAGAGGGTCTGGAGGGGTTTCGTCTTGAGGCCGACGAGGGCTGAGTGCTGAGCTGATCGACGGTGGCGTTGGTGGCGTTTGCGCTGTTGACAACCGTGGCGAGGAGGGGCCGGCGTCAACTGCAATAAGAAAACTGGACAAGAAGAAAGCAAAGACAGGGCCGGCAGAAAACATGTCACGACGACCATGAGGGTTGCGATATATAGCAGAGGCCAAAGACATCTGCATGGTTGTGGTATTGTGCAGGCAGGCGAGATAGTGGGGTGTTTGCCGACACGCGTGCTCAACACAGCACAACTCTCGACCCCTATTCGACAACCAGAAAAGCCATAGGGGGAAGCGAGGCGAAACACTAGGTGCGTCGAGCAGGCGGAGAGTGACAGCTGCAGTAGGAGGAATACCGCAGAGGACCCAAAGGAAAAAGATCAACCAGGTCCAATCTGACCCGGCAAGGAGGTCACGACTGGGTATATAGCGGCTTGTGATACAGTGATGCAGCACGGACTCGCAGCTACCTGTGCCAGGAACGTGTCGGGTGGACCGCAGTAATCAGGACCGCAAGGCTTGCATTGGTTGAGCATCACGGCTCCAAGGCGGCGTACGGGGGACCAAAAAACACAAATAGATGGTGATCCCGGCGGCCCCATCTCACAATGGAAAAGGGTGACCGCTCCAGCATGACGAGTCTTCCTTGCAACCGCCCGCCATTGGTTTCAGGCCCAAATCAGACGCGCCGAGGACATCGGGCCGCTCATTTCTCGTTCTTTGATATCCTCCTCGAGGAATGGCTGGTGGCCAAGGAGGCATAATGGCATCCTCGCTCTGTGATTGGCTGAGGACCCCGATTACATGGGACGTGTAAGCGCCCGACGTTGTGCTGCCAGACCATGATTGGCTTCTCTCGGGTGGGGATGGGCAGGGCTTTCGGGGTCATCACCCTCCATTTTCCCTGAGGACGAGAAGCTTTGTGGGTAAGCGAGGATCCTCTCCTCACCTGTTAACCAGTCGGGCGGTCAGCCAACCCTCCCACGAGAGATAGCCTCCTGCAGCTTTTTGCTCTTCAGGCACCGCAGTAGTCGCCCGCACCCTTGTCATACCAAGTAGCATCGCATGAATGGGAACTCAATCCCTGAGCTCGAGCATTATATCACGCAAATGAAAGGCCTTCCGGACTTATGAGCGGCCTCTCATGAGCGGCCTACCATTGATAGGGCGGTGGTAATCGCTGGCGCTTTGTTGTATACAGCGTGATAGGTGCCCAGCCCGTCGTCTTTGGTCAGTTTCTTGAAGAGATCCTTCTGGTGCCGATCGGATGGATTGAATGCCGACAGAGAGATGTGCTTCGAGAAGTTTGACGTCACCGAATATTGTAGTTTGTGGAACTTGGGTGTTAAGGCGCCTACCCTAGGGATGTGCTAGGTTTTGTAAAGTTCAGCACTTGCATTACGATCACACCTAACCTCAAAGACCCATCAATACATTGAGCGATTTCACAAGGGCAGGTTGATAACGGAGCAGGCTCTTCCGACTGAGGACGGCCGTCATTAGCAGGCCAGTTTGTCGACTCGGTAAGGTAGGCTGGTTTATCTATGTCGCTCGCTGAGGTTCAATTGCTGCTTCCGGGCGGAGCTCACTGCCAGGGCCAGATCATGTCAGATCTCCAGAGGCACGTCGCCGGCCTGGCCCGCTCAGCCGGCCGTCGGTATAGAATGCTGTACAGCCTTTTTTGCATGCGTTATCCACCAGGGCTCGAGCCGGGGTAGAACAAAGATTGACAAGGCACCTGCAAAGGATGGTGGCTGAAGCCAGTCGACCGCCTGTTGCGTAGCATTGTGACAGCTTTAGTTCATAATTTTCGGTCTGAACGAGCAAAATCAGGAGCGTAGGATATCGACAGCTATAATATCAGCCATCACGCCAATTGAATGTGACGATGTGTGCGATTGGCGAACACATGGGGGGAATCCAGCGTGATGGCATTCTTGCTTGCGCACCGACTTCTAAGCTCCCTGACCCACAACGAATTCGAAAGCGGGGAAAGAGAGGAAGTCATCATATGACAAATCACATGATTACGCGTGCTGATCGGACTCTTCTTGTTTGCTCGCGGGACGCGACCCGCCTACTGCGGAGGCTCCATACTACACAAGTCGACATCGTGCTGCTGATTGCTCGCCCAGCCCATTAGCACTGATAGAATTGCAGAATCGTTCCATTATTCGCTCACTGCTGCTCCATCTGAATACACTACAAAGTCTGGGCCGTCCATGCCGGCCGGTCACCCGACGCCATGGCAAACGCGTTAGCGGCCAAACAATCCATCATTAACTCGCTCAACGATGCCCAGCGCCACGCCGTGAGCTCCGATGCGCCCACAGTCGCAATCCTCGCTGGCCCGGGAAGCGGAAAGACTCATACGCTGGCCTCGCGAGTCGTCTGGCTGGTGGATGTGGTTGGGTATCGTCCCCAGGATGTCGTGGTCGCCACCTTTACCGTCAAGGCGGCCCGCGAAATGGGCGAGCGCATCTGCAAGGCTTTGGGCCCGGAAAGAGGCCGACGAGTCGTGCTTGGGACATTTCACAGCATAGCAAGACGGTACCTGGCGGCGTACGGCAAAAAGATCGGCCTGGACCAAAAGTTCGGCATTGCGGACGATTCCGACTCGCGTGCCATAATCACCCGCATCTGCAAACGGCACCACCTGGGAATTGATCCCGCGATGGCCAGAGGTTGGATCAGCAAAAGAAAATCCAGGGCGAACGATGCAGTCGTTTTATCACAGCGAGAAAAGGCAGCCAAACAAGGGAAACAACAAACACCCCACTCGCGGGAGCTGGAAACATGCTACCAAGAGTATCAGGCACAACTCGACCGCTCCAACTTGTTGGACTATGACGATCTCCTTGTCAAGGGCGTCGAACTCTTGCGCTCAGCATCAGAGTGTGTGTCCAATGTCCAGGCCGTTTTAATCGACGAGTACCAAGACACAAACGGAGTTCAATATGACTTGATGAAGCTCCTGGCCCAGCGTCATGGCCGTGTCACTGTTGTCGGAGATCCGGATCAAAGCATCTACGGGTGGCGCTCGGCTGATACTAGAAATCTCAGCCGCATGTTTGCCGATTTCCCAGAGACAGACAAAGTTGCTTTGGAGGAAAACTACAGATCCTCGGAAAGCATTCTTGCGACATCCCTCAAGGTCATTCAACAGGACGAGAAGCGCTTTGAGAAGGCGCTCAAGGCAGTACACACAAGGGGAACCAAGCCAGTGTTGCGGAAGCTGAGAACCTCGGCACAGGAGGCAGAGTGGATCGTTGCTGAGCTCCGCAGGGCTATCCTGCTCTTGGGCAACATGATGGATCACAACGACGTTACGATACTTCTCCGGTCAGCGGCTCTGTCCAGACACATTGAAAGTGCGTTGGGCAAGGCCGGGATTCCTTACAGGATGGTTGGTATGTATTGTGTTACGCCCCTTTATGTGAGCATGCCGCGTAACCTAACAGTGATGCACAGGCGGGTTCAAATTCTACGAGCGCGCAGAAATCAAAACAATCCTCGATTATCTTCGCGTCATATATCAACCGGACAACAATGACGCGCTGGCCCGGATTATCAACGTCCCAAAACGAGGAGCTGGCGATGCAACCATCAAAGCTCTGATGGAGGAAGCCGAAAAGTCTCAACAAAGTTTGTGGAGCTTGCTCCGAAAGCATTGCACCGGCGGCAAGCAGGCAAAGACAAATCTCAGAAAGCAAGTGGAGCAAAAGATCTCTGGTGGGCTCATCAGGCCGATCCTCGATATTCGCCAGAAAATGGAGGAATCTACCCCCGAGCACCCATACAGCATGCTCGATATTATCGGCCAAGTGCTTTCCCGGCTAGGTTTCGAGCAGTATCTCAAGGACACATACAACGACGAGTGGGAAGGCAGGTGGGCCAACGTGCAAGAGTTCATCAACCTGGCTACTGACTTCATGACCGGAAACGAAGTCCAAGAGGAGCTTCCGGAAATTGAAGGACTGCAGCAAACACCAGAGCAAGATACTCTGGCCAAATTCCTTGCCAATGTATCGCTTGCGACAGATGTACAGAATAACGATGCTGGTCAAAACAGACCAATGGTGACAGTCTCGACTATCCACGCCGCCAAAGGCCTCGAGTGGCCTATTGTGTTTATACCAGCGGCATACAACGGCAGCATACCACATATCAGATCCGAGGACAGCGATGAGGAGCGTCGCTTGTTGTACGTTGCGATGACTCGGGCAAAGGCTCTGCTATATCTGAGTTATCCGATGATGGGTGGCTACGGCAATGGTGAAAAGGTCACTCTATCCTCTTTCGTTGCTGGCGTTGAAGGATATTTTGCAAAGCAAGGGCCCCGCTTTGACGCTCCTGTCATCGAAGAGCTGGCTCGTATCCTCAAAAGGAAAGCTCCATCGCAGAAGGACATTTTTGGTCAACTAAAGCCATTTGAAGTCTCCATGGAGGATGATAGGTTTCCCAGCGACCCCGAGCAAGAAGCGCTAGCATATGGTAGGGCTGGCCTGAGTCGGTCAAACTCGGGCACAGGAGTCTCACAAGGGCAGCCGCCTGCTAAAAGGCAGAGATACCACGCGGAAAGTGGAGGACTAGAGCAGCAAGACCAGTCGTGGCATCAAGAGTACTCGACCACAATGCAACAGGCGTCCGGGTTTACGGTTGCATCGCTCCCCGGTTTCGTCAGTGCTGGTCGGCACCACTCGGCATCCCCCGCGACTGAGCAACATCATCACACCAAGACATCTAAACAAGTCCAGCCAAACCGAGGCGCTGGCCAGGGCAGCCTGCGAGGCTTTGTCACCAATTCTGGGACTCAGCGCCCGGGAGCTCAACAAGCTGGGCGGCAGCAGGGCTGGGGTGGCAACCAGACCACAAATAAACCGGCGATAGCATCGGAACTGGCAGACCACCGTTTAGGTGGCTCGCGGCCGACAATGATGCAACGCCCTGGGCAGACGGCGAAGCGCCAACACGGAGACACAGCGGCTAGAAACCAATACGCACACCTTTCGAGCTCCCCGACTAAAGCCCAGACGCAAGCGAAGGACGACGATGAGCCAAAATCGTCGCCGCCGGCACCAACAAGACCCGTTTCGACCTTTCACACCACGACTTGTGCAGTGCCGCAGGGCCAGGGCGGGTTCAAGAGACCTGCTGCACTTACCAGAGAAGGCATAGCTCCCATGGACAGGTTGCGGAAGCCGTTTAAGCCGCTTACCATCAATCGTTCATCTGGGACATGGTCATAGGGGGGTCGACATGTGATATTCTTGGGGGTTTGTTTTCCTTGTGCCTTATGAGACCACGAACTTTGCTCAATTTAATGATCTACTTGGTACGAACGATCATCATGATTAGGTACCTATCTGGCTGCGGTGATGATGATTGCTTATTAAAGCAGTGGAATAATTGCCACGAACACGCCCCGTCGTGGCTGCGTACCTGCACTTTATACTGAGATGGGTTAATGTGACAAGTCAACATATTCTGAAAGGTGTATTCTCCTCCCCCCCCCTTCTTAATACAACAGTGGAGGTACCATTATCAGACGCTTTAGCCCCGGCAATATTCACGGTGAAAATGAAATTGAGTTGATGCTTGACGCGTAAGAGTGTATGTAGGTTGGCATACTCTATAAGGGTTCTCGTAACAGTCTAGCTTTAATTAGAGTATGGTATGATTTGGCCCGTTAGGCCCACTGTCGCGCGCCACTACTGAATTTTGACTGTCATCAGCTTCCTTTTCTGATATCTGCGTTCGGACTGATGCATAGTAGTCGCAATAGTGAAAACACCCAATTCGCTGGGGCCCCGGCACTCCCATAAGATTTATACTACTCTAATTATGTTGAGGCTGCGCATGGTCCGTTCCGAGCTTTGCGAGTATACAGGGATGAACGATAATTACCGCGCTCCTCCATCTAACTGCTGTATCCTCATAGTGACTGGGCAAACCGTGGATTTGCGGTGTAGGGAACGAATATAAGCAAACCTCGTCTATCCTCAATGCGACCAAATGACCCGCCCCCTTGACTCGGTATTGGTGACTGAGAAGGGTTTCCAACGCCGTCAATAAAAGTCGTCGAAAGCTGCACAGGGTGGGCTTCATATCTCTCGGGTCGCACGCCCCCCAAAATGCAGGCCAAGGGATGATTATACATTGCGAACACCGTCTGGACCCAAGGAGCGGGCAGTGCTGTAATCAATCCCTGTGAAAATCCAGATAGGGTGCCTTGTCATGGGCGTCATCGAGTTCGTTCCTTGAGATTGCAGCGACTTTCTTTGTTGTCCCTGCGTCGTCCCGCATCGGATCGACGGCATGCTTCCGGGGCCAATTTCACGCGAACAGGTTCACTACCCTCGCAAGATATAGTGGGAATCCTGTTTTGGTTATGATTATCACAATGTGCAAGGCCAACCCCAGCAGACCCGGGCGAGATCTGTTGTGCCGGGCGGGTGTCTAGGATGACTGCCGGTATCATTGCTTCAAACGTTGCGTTTTCAAGGCCCAATTGATCACTGCAATATGCTCGGAGACTCGGCGATGGTCGCTTAATCAAGGAAAAAAAAATACCTTTTGGATACGGCAGAGATGTGATATCGTGACGCATGGAAGCCATACGTTCAACAACAGCTTTCAGCGTGTGATATCGACTCAATAATTGGGGCGTGTGACTGTATCCCTTACAGCGCTAGGCTGCACTGGGGAGCACAAGCTCTAGGCTGCTGCTGCGGTGGTTGTTAGCGCTGCAAATACTACAGCAGCCTCACTTGTCCTTGTCCTCACTTGTCCTTGTCCTCACTCCAACAGTGGAGTTCCAGCCGGGATCCGGCGGTGCCTTCGGGGATAATGTCTTTTCTCGTCATCTTCTTTCCTTCTTTCCTTGCTGCCTCTCATCCTCGTCACGCCCCATCGATCATCCCGGCAAACAACAGCTCCGACTGCCGGACCTGGCCTCGCTTGGCTTCTCCGCCTCGGGATACGCACCCATGTGACGCGAGATTGCCTGCCAGGTCTCCGTCATGCGTAGACCACGAACAGGCGGCGGCTGATGGCTGCTCCGATGTCCACACTTTTTAGATTGCATGCCACCCATGCAATGGCATCCCACCAATCGAGCTCCCAAGGAAGATACCACCTCCCAGAGGGGCTGCCAAAGTGACCTTCCAATATCATCAAGCATGTCCGCCTCCGACCCCCATGTCTCTTGAGGGGGTGCACGGGCATGGCACTGGGTTTGGCCGCCCACCAGGCCCAAACCTCGTCTTGCAAAACCGAACGCGGGGGTGGACCAGCAAGAAACGCGGTACGTTCGGGGCCGCTCTGCTTGCCCGCTGCCGACGATGATGGACATTCAGTATTTCCATAAAAGGGCTGGTCGCGCACGCGTGGCGAACTCCCGGGTAGCCTTGCGTCACGTACAGGTTCGAGCGTCGCGCCCGTCCGTACACACCCCGTTCTCAGCCATCTGAGCTCGCCCCCGAGTCTCGTCCCAGATTTGCTTCTTGGACGACAAGATAGTCAGTCCCCTCTATTGGTTCTTGCTTGGAACTATCCAGCAGACGCCATGGACTCCTACCTGGAGAAGGGCGTGCCGCCGCCCAGAGGCCGGAGGCTTACGACCATGCTGCTCGCAGCTGTCTCCTTCTTCCTCCTCGCCTTCGTCGCCATATTTGCGCTGGGCGATGCCCAATCGGCCAAGTTTGGTTTCGAGCAGGCTGAACAGACTTCAGAGTCTCTCGAAGCCGACAATGCGGACCGCCCCCTCTTCACCGCCAAGACGCGCAACGTCCCGACCGGCGACAAGTACCTGATCGGCGTTGGCAAGGCCGACATCACCGGCCCCGTTGTCGAGATCAACATGGCCGGCTACGCCGACAGCTCGCAGGTTGGCACCGGTCTGCGCCAGCGCATCTATGCAAGGTCCTTCATCGTCGCCGACGTCGCCAACCCGAGCGACCGCTTCGTCTACATCGTTATCGACGCCTCTGCTGGCGACACTGCCATGCGTTACGGCGTCCTCGAGGGCCTCAAGGCTCTGGGCTCGGACTACGACGTGTACAAGGCCGGAAACGTGGCTCTGACTGGCACGCACAGCCACGCCGGACCCGGAGGCTGGTTCAACTACCTCTTGCCCCAGATCACCAGTCTTGGTTTCAGCCGCGAGAGCTACCAGGCTATCGTGGACGGCACCGTGCTTTCGATCAAGAGAGCCCACGAGTCACTGACCCCTGTAAGTTTGGACATGCGAGATGGCCTGCACGGGGAAAATGACTGACTTTTGACAACAACAGGGCTATCTCGATGTTGGCACAGTCAAGATCCTGGACGGTAACACTCAGCGCAGTCTGTGGGCGTACTTGGCCAACCCCGAGGAGGAGAGGGCACAGTACGGAGACGAGACGACGGACAAGACCATGACCCTGCTCCGCTTCCAGCGGGAATCTGACCTGAAGAACATTGGCGTCCTCACCTGGTACCCCGTCCACGGCACTTCGATGCTGCAGAACAACACCCACATTGCTGGTGACAACAAGGGCGTCGCTGCCGTCATGTTTGAGAAGGCCATGAGCGACCAAAGCACTGCTGCCCCGGGCTTCGTCGCCGGCTTCAGCCAGTCCAACGTTGGCGACACCACCCCCAACACTCTGGGCGCCTTCTGTGACGACGGGACGGGCGACCCATGCAAGCTGACTGACAGCACCTGCGCCGATGGCAAGTCGCAATCCTGCCGCGGTCGCGGCCCATTCTTTGACAAGCTCGACTTGGGAATTTCGAGCTGCTACGAGATTGGACGGCGCCAGTACGCCGGTGCTCGGGAGTTATACGTAAGTCTGAAGCGTCCTCCACGGTGTGGACCCAACAGAAGATTGCTAACATGACCGACAGGACAACCTTGACTCCTCCGCCACCCCCATCGTCGGGCCTAGCGTCAAGTCTTTCCACTTCTTCAACGACATGTCATTCTTCAATTTCACCAAGTCGGACGGTACCCCTGGCCAGGCCTGCCCGGCCGCCCTCGGCTACTCTTTTGCGGCTGGAACCACCGATGGACCTGGTGCTTTCGACTTTACGCAGGCTGACTCGGGAGAGCCAAACGCGAACCCCATCTGGGCAGTCGTGTCCGGTCTGCTGCGCTCTCCGACCAAAGAGCAGGTCGCCTGCCAGCAGCCCAAGCCGGTTCTCCTCGACGTTGGCGAGATCAGCATCCCATACCCGTGGTCCCCCAACATTGTAGATATCCAGATGCTGCGTGTTGGTCAATTTGTCATTGTTGTTGCGCCAGGCGAGGCTACCACCATGGCCGGTCGCCGCTGGCGCGCTGCCGTGGAAAAGGCCGCAACGGAGAAGGGTCTGACCACCGCGACGCCCATTTCCGTCATTGGCGGACCTGCCAACACCTACGCGCACTACATCGCAACCGTCGAGGAGTACGGTATCCAGCGGTATGAGGGTGCTAGCACTTTGTTCGGGCCCCACACCCTCGAGGCCTACGTCAACCTGACCGTCAGCAACATGGGCTTCCTTGCTCCCGGGGAAACTGCCCAGCCTGCTCCTGGCCCGTCGCCACCCGACAACCGCCAGAACTCTCTCAGCTTCATCTCGGGCGTTGCCCAAGACAACGCACCTATTGGCAAGTCTTTCGGTCAGTGCATCGTGCAGCCGTCTGGATCGTTTAGCGTCGGCGCCGTAGTCAAGGCCACGTTCCAAGGCGCCAACCCGCGGAACAACCTGCGTCTCGAGGGCACCTTCCTTGCCGTCGAGAAGCTCGGAAGCGACGGAACCACGTGGACCACGGTCCGTGACGATTCCGACTGGACGCTAGTCTATACCTGGAGGCGGACCAACTGGCTTCTCGGATACTCCGAGGTGGACGTCACCTGGGAGACGGAGGCCGATACTGCGCCGGGCACCTACCGTTTCAGGTACAACGGCGACTCCAAGGCGCTGTTTGGTGGGGCTATCACGGCGTTCACGGGTAACAGCAACAGTTTCCAGATTGGCTGAGGGCGAGAGCGTGTTCGCTTGCTGCAAGCTATCTCGTATATACTGTCTCATTCTAATCCACTAATATTCATCTCTGACTGTTGATTCATGCAAACGAAAGCGTTGACTGTACACGGAATGCTCCACCCGGCGATCAAGCTGTTAACTTAGCCTAAACTAGGGCAGATGGTACAACACTGAGATGCGGGGGTGTTGGGGAATCTGTATAGCCGTATGAGATCACTGGTGGAATCTGGCATCCGAAGGTTGGGTTCTAGATGAGGAGACTTATTCAACGGCGTGCATGCCAATGGGGTGGTTTTCAACAGATTGGCGTCCGGGTCGGTGCCAGTTCAAGTCGGTATCACAACCTCCTTTGCCTTGCTCACTTCAGTCATCCCATACCACACTCGGCTCTCAGTCCTCAGTAGGCGGCCAACCTACCCCCCAACATGAAGTTCCGCGATGGCATGTGGCAGGCGGCCGACGACATGGCGCTGGAGTACGCAGAGGACATACACCAGGTCCAGCAGACCGAACGGGGCCTGCGTTTGCTTTGCCCGACCCGGAAGATTATGAACAGAGGAGACACGCTGAACCGCGCCATCGTGACCATTGTGAGTGTCGTCTTCTCTCGATGGCTTTCCAGCAAGTATTCTGACCAAACGTCACAGGACATCGAAGCCCAGTTCGAAGGCGTTGTGTCGGTGGAGACGACGCACTGGGCCGGCGAGGCCAGGCGCGGACCCAACTTCGAGCTGTACCCGGACGGCCAGCCCCCCGCCGACCCCAAGGTCGAAAGGACGGCCCGCGGCACGACCCTGAGCTCCGGCCCGCTGTCGGTGACGGTGTCGCCGGACCCGCACGTCTTCGAGATCAACTTCCACGGGAGCAGCAGCAGCAGCAGCAGCAGCCCAGACCGCCCGCCGCCGCCGCCGTCGCTGCTGACGTCGCTCCTGGAGCGCAGTGTGGGGTTCGCGTACGACCCGCCCGCGGTCCCGGCCACGCGGCTCGAGGACATGCGCGGCCGGCGGCACCACGTCTTCACGCAGACGACGCTGTCGGCCGGCGAGTCGGTGCACGGGCTCGGCGAGCGCTTCGGGGCCTTTGACAAGGTCGGGCAGCGCGTCGTCATGTGGAACGCCGACGGCGGCACGAGCAGCGAGCTGGCGTACAAGAACGTCCCGTTCTGGCTCAGCTCGCGCGGCTACGGCGTCCTCGTCGACTCACCCGACCGCGTCGAGTTCGAGGTCGGGAGCGAGCGCTGCTGCCGCGTCCAGACCAGCGTCGAGGCGCAGCGGCTCAAGTGGTACCTCATCTACGGGCCCACCCCGAGGGAGGTGCTGAGGCGCTACGCGGTCCTGGCGGGCCGCGCGTCGGCCGTCCCGCCCTGGAGCTTCGGGCTGTGGCTTAGCACCAGCTTCACGACCGACTACGACGAGGGCACGGTGCAGGGCTTCCTCGAGGGGATGAGGGAGCGCGGCATCTCGGTCGACGTGTTCCACTACGACTGCTTCTGGATGAAGGAGTTCACCTGGACGGATTTCGTCTTTGACGCCGACAAGTTCCCCGACCCAAAGGCAATGATTGCGAGGTTCAAGGCCAGCGGGCTGCTCAAGGTCTGCTGCTGGATCAACCCCTACATTGCAGAGCACGGGGCCATCTTCCACGAGGCGGCGGAAAAGGGATACCTGCTCAAGAGGAAGAATGGGGTGGACGTTTGGCAGTGGGATATGTGGCAGGCTGGTAGGTGCTCTCCCCCGGGCTCCCCCCTTTTCTCACCGAAGCGCGTAAACTGACAAACGACAGGCATGGGTCTCGTCGACTTTACCAACCCAGAGGCGTGGAAGTGGTTCGCCGGCTGCTTGGACAAGCTCCTGGAGACGGGCGTGGACGCCATCAAGACCGACTTTGGCGAGCGCATCCCCTGGATGGATGTGCAGTGGCACGACCGGACCGTCGACCCGCGGCGCATGCACAACTACTACGCCTTCCTGTACAACCGATGCGTGTACGAGGCCGTGGAGAGGCGGCACGGCAAGGGGCAGGCGGTGCTGTTTGCGCGGGCCGCGACGGCCGGCACGCAGCGCTTCCCGCTCGTCTGGGGCGGCGACTGCGAGAGCACGCCCGAGGGCATGGCCGAGTCGGTGCGCGGCGGCCTCTCGCTCGGCCTGGCCGGGTACTCGTTCTGGTCGTGCGACATTGGCGGCTTCGAGGGCCGGCCGCGGCCGTGGATCTACAAGCGCTGGGTGGCGTTTGGCCTCCTCTGCAGCCACAGCCGCCTGCACGGCTCCGGGTCGTACCGCGTCCCCTGGCTGATCGACGACGACGACCGGTCCGCCGACGGCTGCTCCGCCACGCTGGCGGGCTTCGCCGCGCTCAAGAACCGGCTGATGCCCCACCTGCTCGCGCAGGCGTCGAGGAGCGTCGAGTCGGGCCTGCCGCTGTCGCTGCGCGCCGTCCTGGTCGAGTTCCCGCGCGACCCGACGGCCTGGCGCCTGGACCGGCAGTTCATGCTGGGCGAGTCGCTCATGGTGGCGCCCGTGTTCGAGGAGTCGGGCGAGGTGCAGTTCTACCTGCCCAGGGGCACGTGGACGTGCTTCTTCACGGGCCGAAAGAGGCAAGGACCCGCGTGGTTCCGCGAGAGGCACCGCTTCGGCACGCTGCCGTTGTATGTCCGGCCTGGCACCGTGCTGGTCCTGAGGCGGCCGGGGGGTGATGACGACGTCGTCAGTGGGTCCGTGTACGACTATCTCGACAGGGCCGAGGTTCGGCTGTACGAGGTGCAGCCGGCGGATGGCGTCGAGGTTGTCGGTGCCGACGGCGCCGTGGTTGGCCGGCTGGAGGTTGAGAATGACGGTGAGACGCTCACCGGGCTGGATTGCTTCAAGGGAGGAGCGCTTGTCCGTGGATCTGGCTTCGGCGAAAGGAGCGTCGACGAGGCGGGGATCGAGCTGCTTGAAGACTGAGCACTTGTTTGGACGTAAACGGCAAAAGAGGGCTGCAGAATACGGTATCTGATATTATTTGTATTTCCAAACGGTGTAGCAGATATTGAGGCACAGCGAACCCAATCATACTCAAACTACCTTTGCAATACGGAAAAGTCAAAAGAAGACATAAAAGGAAAGATAAATATTTGCAGCCGGCAAGATAATTGCGATGCGCCATCCTACTGTGCATACGGGCCATTCCCGTCCTGCACATGCTGTCCATGCGGCCCAATTTGTCCATTCTGTTTATGTAGCCCATTCCCGTTTCCGTTCTGTCCACTGAGGGCGCGAGGGACGCCAGGGCTCACGGAACGTTGCGACGTAAAGGACGCGGCAGGTCCGAGGTAGGGCCTCTGCATCCCCTGCTGGGCCGCAGGCTGCCCATTCTGACCCTGGTGCGCGTACGTAGCCTGCGGTGGCGGGCCCCTTAGCGGAATGTTGGGCCCTTGTTGAGCCGTCGTGCTGGAGCCCGAGGAATTGCCAGAGCCACGGGCGCGCGGCGGTGACTGTGGGTTCACGGGGGTCTGGGGCGCCGTGGGCTGCTGGTTCTCGAGATAGACGCGCTCCGAGTCTATGATACGGCACAGCTCATCCACATCGTCGTACTCGCCCTGTATGGCCACGGGCGGGCCGGCCCTCAGGTAAAAAGGGGTGTCGAACTCGGGCGGGTAGAAGCCGCCGTACTCCCAGTCCACGATGGCGTTGATCTTGAGCGTGTAAGGGTCCACGAGCACGTTGCTGGCCGACAGGTCGTTGTGACAGAAGACGAGGCTCTCGTCATCGCGCGATCGCATGTGCCACGGGTGGCCTTTGGATCTCCTCATTATGCGGTACGGGGGAAGCACCTGTTGAATCAGGTCAGATTTGTGTAATCGGTGTAAGAGGAAAATGTGTTTCGGGGCGCTCATACATGGCCCGTCGGCCCTCCCCAGTCGGGCGACGTGATTTCCTTGAGAACGGCAATGTGCTGCTCCAGCTCGACAATAACGTGCTTCTGCTGCTCGGGTGGGAGCTGGCTCATCGGGGTGCCCTCGACGAACTCGGTGATGAGGTAGGCAGCCCCGTTGTCCTCGAAACATGCGTACAGGCGTGGGAGCGGGATCTCTGTGTGCTCGGCGAGAAAGGCTAGACAGGCCCCCTCGTTCAGGATCCGCTCGGTGCTGAACTTGGGGACGAACATGTACCCGCCGTGCTTCTGCCACTCGGACGGCTTGAGGCTTCGCTTCACCCAGGTATCTCCATATCGATACTAAGCAGGCAACAGTCAAGGACGGTCAGTGCTTGTCGGGCCATCACCAGTCTTTTTGGACTTACGTATTTCCTCTCGGGGGTCACCTGTATGCAGTGCTCCTCCCGTTTGGCATTGAGCTCCAGGTTGGTAGGAGGACCCATGCCGGGCGAGTGCTATGTGTTGTGCACGCCGGATTCTCTGTTTGATGCGTCCGAATACAAAATGGCCAGGCCGGTCGATGGGCAGCGAGGAGGAGATGGGCTCTGGCGTTGTTGTTTTGTTTCCCACATGTTTGTTCCTCGCCTTGCGCCTTTTCTTAAGGCCTCCCCGCCAAGATCAGAAAGGGGCGAGCAGCCGCCACTGTGAAATGTAGCAGCCACATGAACCCATACATCCCGCCTTTAGATACCATTAGACTGTGTTGGTGCTCTTAGCGGTCACTTAGCTCAGCAAATCGTTTAACTAGCTCCCATCACATTTTTTTTTTTTTTCTGGTCGCTTCAGTTGACGCTTATCCTGCCGGGATCACAATCCGGGAGTAGTAGCTGGGGTCGTACGACGTAGAGACAAAACGACAAGTTCACCTCATTGGAACTGTCGACTGTGATGTCCGAAAGCACGACACTCGATGTCATGTTGAAGACCAACCCCCGTCAACGCCCACAAAGGTCATTGTCGTTGCCCCGGCTGCAATCGGTGGCTGGGGGCAACTGGTCAGATTTCGCCGACTCGCCGCTGTCCGAGTGAGTCAGGGGACAGAAACGACATCCAAGACAGCGCGATGTCATGATGGTGGCAGCTTGTCTTTGGCCTTCTTTGGTGTCGTGTCTGTCTGTCGTGCCGAACAGTGCCTGAGTTTAGTGGAGTTTGCTAGCTCCAGGCTATGGCGTACCCCCGGTTTTCTTCAAGCAGTGTGAGCCCCCGTTTGGTCGGCTAGGTATTGTCGGCCTGCCAGTAGGCAGCCACCGAGATCACGTGGTATCTCACGTGACACTAGGCAACAGAAAGCTAGATTAGGCACGCGCGGTCGCGCAGGTGCATCTCTAGTCTAGTCTAGATAGTAACATCATGCCTCTCCTCACTACCTATCCCTACGGTATCCATCCGAACAGTATTTACTGTAATGTAGGTAGGTTCCTCTCCTGCCGGATAGCCTCAACACCTCAACAAGTCCAAGACGACAAACAACGGGCATCAAAGGCAGACATATCGGCCCACGGCACCGTCTTCCGCAAATCTTCGGGTGTCGTGACGCATCCATCCCTTAGGAATGTCTCTAATACCTCAAGAGCCTGTCCATAACCCACTATCTAGCAAGCCACAACCAGGCGCTGGCCGACTGTCCATCGTAAACGCCATCGTACTGTCAAAAGTCAACACTTTTGCCATTTCTAACAACTGTCAGTCAGTCAACGGGTGTGATTGGGCTTAGGATCCTTTGTTTTCATTACGATGCAGATAGGTCTTTTGAACAAGACATAAACAGAACAAAGCGCCCCCTTTCTCACACGTCAGCTCGGAATGTTTGGGCTCTCAATTGTCTAGTCTACGGTAGTCTTGTCAGGATGCTTTAGCCTCAAACTAGACCTACAATCTAGTCTGGCCAAGAATCCTCGCCTGGTGTCGCGCTCCAATGGCGCTATCTGTTCCTGACCATGTCCTCGGCCTGCACGCGCAAACGCTCCTCCATCAAGACGCTCTGGCGTATCCGTTCCAGGATGGCCGCGACGTTGGCCGGGTTCCCACCCTGCAACTCCCCCCCAAACGCGCTCGCCGCCATCCTTCTGGCCCTCACCTCCCTCAGCAGCCCCATCGACTCTTCCGTCAGCCGCGCCTCGACGCGTGAGCTGACGCCGTAGCGAAACGAGAAGGGCTCCGCTAGGTGCACGCACGCGTTGCCCGCCTCGCCCACCCGCCCGCAGTTCGACTCGACCACCAGCGGCGGCGCGTCCTGGTCCTCGCCTTCCGCCACGCAAAAGAGCCGCCCGTTGACCCCGTTCGTCGCTCCCTGGCACGGCACTCGCCGGTCCATGATGTCGATGTAGTCAGGGATCTCGCGGCTCGACTTCCTGGACAGGCCCAGACCGTTGCACGTGTAGATGGGCAGCGCCACAAACGACACCTCGTTGCACTCCACAACCACAAACTTGCGGTACTTGGTGTGCACGTGTCCGTACCGCGTCGCCGTCACAAACTTCTTCATGTCCTTGGGAATCTCTGCCCCGAGGTGGAAGCCAAAGGCCTCGGTGAAGTGCGCCGTGCTAAAGACCGTCCCGAACGTGTAGGCACTCTTGCTGTAATTTTTGCCCAACCGATGGTCCGGGTAGAAGGGCTTATTGCTGGATTGCGTCCCAAAGCTGGCCTGCCTGCCGCTGTTCTGGCTCTGCCTCTGCTTTTGGGAACTACCGGTCCTTCTGCCACTCCGGGGCATGAACAGCCCACGGGGTGGTCTACCCTCGCCACCTCCGCTCTGTGAAGGTGTCGCGTTTCCGCTGCTTTCAGCTGTGTTGGCGTCACCCCTGTCGAAGACGTTCTGGATCCCCTTGGCGACAGCGAATCTATTGTTGCTGCTGGATGCGTTGCTGCCATCTAGCCTCTCGAGCAAGCTGCTCGACGAGTGGATATACTTATTCTTGCCAGGGGCTTGCGGGCTACCGTTTCCGCTCCTGCAACTATTGTGGTGGTTGATCTTGTTAGTCTTTCCGTAGCCTACAAGGTTCTGGGGCCTCTTACTCACCCTGTGCTGGTCCGTCCTGCAGTACATGCTGGCCGCGAAACCGCCCGGAATGGCTTGGTTTTGCTTGATTTGTCCGCGAGCCATGGCTTTTCGAGCGAGGTTTCCAACGAAAGCTCTCAGAACGAAGAACAAACTGGGACTGCAGGTTTTCAATGGGTGAATATAGCCATATTTCTGACTGTTTAAATCGCACTTCCAACTACAGGTGGTTCGCAGTGCCTTTTTGTACTGCGGCAGCGTTGATTGTTGTTTTGAGATTGTGTCGAACAATTCACTTTGTTGTATTTTCGACAAAGAGCTTGAATGTGGTAGATATAAAAGCAAGACAAAGATCTTTTACTACAATGGATGCTTCAACTTCTGTTACCTTGGGAAACCATGACAAGTTTCCTACAAACTTACCTCGATCGGGTCTCTAGCCACCTTTCCGACCGCTCTCCTGTATGTCCTTCTCTCTACCTCACATCATCATTGGATGTTGGACCAGTGATCCAGCGGAGAGGTGGTCGCACCATCTCGCCTTTGGGAGTGTGGCTAGTATCAACGACTGAGCACCCGGGTGCGTAGGATTGGTGAATCGGGCTTGCCTAACCCGACGGGCCCTGCACATTCCGGCATAACCAGGTCTGGGATAAAAGCGTTCGAGCAAGAGATAGCAGGTCGAGTTCTCCCGTCAACCACTGTCTTTCGAGCGTGAAAAACTCGTTGCTATATTTTTGAAAAGAGACAAAAAAAAAATCCGGAAACTACTCATAAGTCTCAAAGAAAAAATAAGAAAAAAATCACAGGCTCGTTCCCCCTAAAGAAAACCATCAATGTTTAGACTAATAATGGTATCTGTTGCAAAATGCTTTCATAGATAGTTAGCTATTATATAAAACATCCAGCTCCACATCCCAACGATACGTTACGTGAAAACGCAGCCCAGCTAGTCGTCGATCAGATCGGTGACATGCACCGCTTTTTCGCCTAGAGTTTTCCGCCGCTTGTTGGGCGACTCGCTAAACTAATATATAAATTTTGCTAATGTTTATTCTGCTGTCAGCCTATGTGCTTAAATTTGCTAATACGGAAGAGCATAAAAGTGAAATTAAAGTGAAAACAAGATGTCACTAACAAAAGGTAGACTTCAGAAGCCGCATTGTGCTGCGCATGATACCTTTCGTTTGCAGTGCAACTCCATACTCACCTGACTAGTTAGGTACCTGTTGAGCTCTATGCTTGGTTGTATCTCTGCCTACTTCATTGTATTGAACCGTGGTGAAATAAAGAGACGTCACCCATGCATCCGGCTCTATGATTCAACGAAAGACATATATCTGGACGCTTCGAAACCACGGTACCATACACTGGTGTTGATATAGAAAGGTAGAGTAGCGTGCGTAAACTCTCTGCAGTTCTTCAAATGCCAATACTAACTGTCTTGTCAGGTAAATACCTTGGGTACTTATACATTTCACTGCAGGGCTGCATTGTTCAAGACAAGGGGTGTCACGTGACGCGAACTACTACGCACGAGAACTATCTGTACATGCCTATGTTACCTACGGTAGGTCTTTTGTAACCTACGCCTACATGAGTGCTTCGTGGTCTGTTGAGTTTCTTCGAGAGGAAAATTGGCGAGAGCGGGTGTCCCCGAATGTCATTAAAAAGCGAATGTGTTAAAAGGTCTAGTCTACACAAGAAGGTAAGCCATGGCACCACTTTAAGGGAGAAACTTCACCAAGAAAAATATCAACAAACTACGTTATTGAAGAGCTTGTATGTTTGAAAATTGAAGGCCCTTTAGCTAGACCAAAAGCTGATTGCTCAGAACCCAAAGAAACAGGCAGGGCTATTGCCACGACAGATATGGCATTTGATATAACTAAAGAGGAATCATGACTGAGTGCTCTTAGACTCATCAAGCCTGCCGTGCTATACAACTGCGGTCGTGTAGTGTAGTGGTTTATCACGCCGTTCTTATAATGTAATTCGTGAGTTACAATGATGAAATGCGGATGTCGCGAGTTCAAACCTCGCCACGACCAGTTTTGCTCGACATAGCTGAGTTTTA
>JASAOQ010003157.1:0-23620 GCA_031306065.1 Pseudopyricularia cyperi | reverse complement strand
GCTTTTAATTGCGTTTATTTTAAAAATAATAAAAATCTATATAAAAATTTAATATTGGTATTATATTTTGGTATTTAAATTGTTGAGATTAGATTTTTCAAAATATAAAGGAATAAGAGAAAGTATTTCCGCATTTTTAAACGCGGGTGCGTTTTTAAAAGGACGCAGCTACGTAATTGCAGTGGGTTTGGTCCGACCGGATCTCAGTTTCCAGGGGCTAGCCCCCTAACACCAGCCAATAGCAGCAATTTGACGGGCGGTCGTTAACCCATGCGTGCCAGCCCGTAACATCTACATACTACACTTACATCGTGCCTTGCTTATAAAAAAAAACCTAATAGAAACGTTGTGTGGTATTCCTAGAATTTTGTTGCCCTGTTTAACTTATATATTAATTGGAGGTGATATGCATGACTTGTTGCGACGCGACTCCGGCTAACAGCCAAGCGACAATGAGGAATCTTGCAGCTCTTGCCCTTAAGCGGCCTACAAGGCACCCATGTGGAAGTTCGTTCTTTAAGGCGTTAGTCACCTTCTCGCTACTAAGTTCCCTGCCCTGGCTTTGTTTGCCATGTACGCTGGGCGGCAAGGCGACGAGTTTGTCAATCAATCACGCGAAAAGGGAAGCAGAGGGTTTCCAGAAAGTCGACGTGACATTGTTTCACCAGTGGGGACTGTGCAACCTTTGCCATTTTGTTTCGTCGTGATAGTTTCTCTTGGCCGTCTCGGAGCGGGCGAAAATGGACGCCCAGCCCACAAGTAATGGCACTTGGCAGCTGCAAGACCCCTGGCAAACCCCATAGATCACCGCGTTTCTGGCATGTGCTTGTCTCGATAACTGCCTGAGAAGCAAGCCAGCTGGAGCAGGTTGCTCGGCCTCTTCGGCGAGAGAAACGGTATTATTGACGGCTCGACCTTCCCTCCTCTGCATGCCCGATTCTGGATGGATGACAATCAGGCAGGTATTAGATGGGGCAGGGATCCGGGAACAGATCGGGCTACGTCGACGCGCCCACCTTGGCGACCAAGCCATCATCGCGGCCCGTGGCTCGGTTCCCGTTTATCATGTCGACTGCGGCCGCTGCAGTCACTTGGCCTTCTTTTCCTCTCTTCCTCTCTTCCTCTCCCCCTTTCGCCCTTTTCTCTGTTCTGCCCTTCGATGGCAACTGGCTTGCTGGTGTGGTTAATGTTGTTTCTGCCCTTTTGGTTGTCACTCTGCACTGTTCACTTCGTTTGCGGCCTTTACTCTAACGTTGCGATAACAGCAATGGTGGCGAGCGGCCCGGTATCTTCAATGCGCCACGAGTAAAGCCCGCCGTCCTTTGGAGTGTGGTCGTTGGTTCTTGCGTTTCCCTTATTTCTCATATGGCCTGGGCCACACCTAATTTTGCGCTGGGCCGCCTTCTCTTCCATTCGCATTGATTGCGCCTCCTCCCGAATCTTCTCGCCATACTCGTCCCTAAATATTCAGCCAAGATGCTGTGGGTTATATCCGGTTTCACGCCGAAGCTGTGGAAGATGGACCACGGCCTGGCTGACAAGACTAACATTCTGGGCTGAACAGAGGATACGGAAGACAACCACGCAACCTGGCCGAGCTTATGGCCAGCTTGATGCGCCGTGACCCGAACGGGGGCCTGGAAGCCCGTTCCGGCTCGTCGGATAGCGCCGGCAGTGATGGCAGCGCCAGTGTAGCAGGAATCGGCGTAACAATAGTTCCGCCGCCAGTTCAAGTCCCCGCGGTCACATCCACAGCGCAGTTGCTGCCTTCGAGGCCGGCGGTCGCCATTGGGTCAACCATTACCCCGATTCCCGGCCGGGCCGTATCTCCTATCAGTGGCATACCCGGCTTCGGGACCATACCAGCTGAAGGCTTTCCCTCTGATAGGCCGGCGACACGCACCGCGTCGACTTCCATGACATTTTTGCCTAGTTCGACGACGGCAGCCCAGTCCCAAAGGCAGCCCGTGGCACCCTCACCTGGGAACTCGCTCGTATCCAGCCAAATACCATCTCTGCCCCTTGCCACAACCTCGGCACCAACCGGCGTGGGGACAGGCTTAGCAGCGGAGACTGCGGGACCAGGTACAGGCACGGGCAGGGAGACGGTCACGGAGGGCCAGAACACCGACGGTGGAGTCCAGACTGCCATCCTGGCTGGCTCGATCGGTAAGCTTCACGCCCCTAAGAAATTATGTCCAAGCTCATCTCTGTAAAAGAGCCTTCTCCGGTCCCACATCGTATACCACAGACCACAAATTTAACAGCATCCATTGCCACCAGCTGGTGTTATGATCGTTGCTGCTTTCATCGCCTTTTTCTGTATTCGCGAGAACAAAAAGGCCAAGAAGTCACACCAGGCGAACGCGAAAGTCCCTGCCAAGCATGAAAAGTCCAACTCCATCTCGGGTTCCATCTCTTATCCAGTGCAGCGCAGCAACTCGAGTCCCTGGGCACCCCCGCTGAGAAGACAAACCGCCCCTGAGCGAGGCATGCCCATGGCCGCCGACGGTGGGCCCATGGGGCAGTCCGGAGACCGCAGCTCGACGGGAAACGATTCCCTGGACGACAACCAGTCCCTTGCATACCGGAATCTTGTCGGTGACTCCCACAACCAGACCCAGCCGCCATCGGGTATACGGCGCTCCAACGACACGCGATTTCTATCTGCTTCGTCCGCCGATCCATACGAGCAAATCAACGGCCGTTACAGCGAGTGGCCACCTATACCGCCCGTCCCTGCAGGTACCAACCAGCCTTCATTCCCGTCGCGAAGTTTCTCGCCACCCCAGCCACAAGGCCGCACCATGGACGAATTCCCCATGGCGGCTCGCATCAACGAGCATTATGCAAGCGTTGAGAAGCAGCTTTCACAGCCGGGCGGTAGGATTTCCTCCGTAGCACAGCCAACCCCGCTATTCTTCAGAATAGACAATCAGGGAAATCTTGGGTCTGATATCAGGAGATGAGAGGTGCTGCCAGATGATGGGTTCTGACTGCAGTGTCGGTAGTCCTTTTTTCCCTTTGTTTTCTCTACGCTTGACGACAGCATACCATGATGGCCCCGAGAGGCCTCTCAGCGTTTGCTACCTGCAAATGTGTTTTGTCGCATTGGACAGTCTTTAGTTTGCTGCATCTGCAAAGCAGCCATTTCTTGGTACCACAGTCCAAATTTGACGCAGGGCGACAACCACTTTGAACGGGTCGTCCATCTCAGAATATAGAGTATATTAAGCTTTAATTATTGATGAGAAGCAAAACTAGCTTTCTACGATCGACACGAAATGTTGCTCTCTGCACTTCACAGCCTATCCCCGTTGTAGCTGGGAGGCAACCATGGGTGTGAAGCTGTCTTTTCTTCGTTCGCCGGTAACGTCACGAGGCAAACACTGACCTACAAGCAAATCATGGTCCAAAAATGCCTTAGACGTCTCAGAAGCAAAAGGAAAACGCTTTGTGGTGGCAGACAAAAAAAGCGGGAAAAGCACAAAAACAATTGAGATCACGTGATCCGTAGATTACTAAGAGTCTCACGCTCTACCGATTGAGCTAGCCGGGCTGTTCAACCGATGAGTTGTTGTTGCAGTTCGATTGGAAAGTGCCGCATATATTGAGAATGATACAGTGCTACAGTGGCGGTACAGACACAACTTTGAGTCGGGGACGACCGACGATCTTTTTGTGTCGCTTGCTTAGGTATGCGCAACTCTGTGTCCCCCACGCATGCGACTAGCCAAGACACTTCACCGATGCTGGATTGAATCTGCCCGTGGCAGGAGAATACTCACCGACGGACAGACGCTATTTGATGATGAGGGTCCTCCCATGCTTGTGGCTTGTCCCGCCCACTCACCCACGTCGACATGCTTCCACCAGATAGCATCGGCGCCACCCGATCGGTTCCCGTATCCCGGCCTTCTCTAATACAACGTCCTCGCCTAGTTCTCCTCTTCTTTTCTTCGCCAAAGATACTCCGTGAGACGCCGTCTCCCCTACCAAGACACTTCAAAGGCTCCTACGACCAAACCACCAGGGCAGGTTGCTGTATCATCTTACAAGAATCGCTTCCATATGCTCAGTCTGGTTTCGGTCCTTCTCGTAGAGATGGCTTCTCACGAAGGCGTCCCGAGCTGGGGCAGCCAGGGAAGCGGCGCAATATTGCCGTATAGACTATATGTAGTTGCAATGCCAGTATCCATGTCCCTCGAAGTTGTGGATCGCGAGCTTTAACCGACAGCGCGTTCCAATATGTCCTCTGATCGCGGTTCTGCCGTCCATCTCCTGACATGTGGCAAACAATTCTTGGCCTCACCGGGACAACCACCGCCACGATGCGCCTGCTCTCCTTCAGGATGCCTTTGCAGGTACCTCGGGCCAAGATCCCGACGCGAAACGATGGAACCCCATCCCCAGTGTAGAAGGCGAGATGAGACAACCATGTAGATTATGGACAGCTAGCAGTTCTCCCCTTCCACCAGAGATAGACGGCGCTCCTGCAGCTGTAGGGGATGAAGGCGTCTGGAACCCACTGTGTATATTATCCTGGATGTGGCTGTTGGTGGCACATGTAAATAGTATTAGGTTCTCCCTCCATTACGCTGCAATTGTAATTATCGTGTTTCGCGATTTCGGCTGCTGTACCTAGCTTGCTTGATTCATGAGCAAATCGCACATCGGACGTTTCCTCATCCCACTGCCATCTTCCCTGCTGCTGTTGATCTGTCTTCACATGTCGTCAAGAGCCTTCCGTTGCACCTCATCCCATGCCCCGGGATGTTCCAACTCACAAACCCAATCGAGATCCACTCAAGCTTTGCCCGTATGTTTCTCTCTTTGTATCTGTCTCCCCTTTGAGTTTGTTTTCGCCACCGTTCGTTAGGTTGCAGCAGGCTACCCATGCCAAAGACTTTTTTTTTCTTTTTTTCCGCTGAGAGAGAGAGAGAGAGAGAGAGAGAGAGAGAGAGGCTACGTAGCCTACTACGTTGGACTTTTAGGGAAAGTTGGCAACCCGTTTCCGGTCAAGCCTGAGGTGCCTGGGACTCAATAGCGAGACCGAGTCGCCACGGACTTTGAGCAAGGCTACCCCATCCTCCATCGACACCTTTCTCTGTACGTATCGGACCACTTCTATCGCGTCCAGGGGCATTGTCTACATAGTAATTACCATAGCATATGCTTTGGCCTATTCTTCAGTCTGCCTATCGTCTATGGATGCCATTGCAAACCTTTCCTCTTGCGTGCTCAAAGGCAACTGAAGCTCGCAACCCAGACCCTTGTTTGTCGGTGCAATGGTCTATCTAGTCTAGTCTAGACAGGGCCCACTTTGAAATCCCAATAAGTCGACCCAAGAGTCGACCAAAGGTTAGAAGGTTCTTGGGGACTTTCTACCATCTGCTCGGGGGATTTCGTTTCAAGTAGGCAAAGGGGCTACATATCTCATGGTAACTTTGCGACACTTTCCATTCTATAACGGACCGGAAGCTGAGCGGCGGTTGCAACACTCTATCAACTGACATATTCAACTCGCGATGAGGAACCGCCCACTTTGCCTTGGCGTCGGACCCTTCATCCGCCATGCTGCGCAGCGGGTACCGTTCCGACTCTCGTTCGCTACTAGTACATGCATGTCGTTGCTGCATACGTTCTCGCACATGTATGCCGTCAGCTGCACTAGCCATGTACTTCGCTACTGCAGGTGTTCTCGCATATGTACATCGTTCCTGCATGTGCAATCGTACATGTACTTCGTTGCTCGTGTATCCTCGTACATGTATGTCGTTTGGCACAGCCCATAAATTAAGTATAGGCTCTCGTCTGGCTAGAAATGAGACGTCGCGGCACAGTCAAGGACGGATAGACTTCAAGCTAAGCGAGCCGCCACTAGAAGCATCAGTCGCGAGTGGTAGCGGTCACTGCTTGCTTCAAGACGGATCCAGGATGATCTCATATTCGTCAACTCGCAAGCCTGCACTTGTCTTGGCATATGATCTCTCAGAAGACACCGAGAGGACCTGACGACTGCTGGTATATCTACATACGCACATGTGGTCGGTTTCATCAGTGCCAGACAATCAAGAAGAGCATCGTCAGCATCCAAGAGTTCTCGTCATTCGGTAACGTCTTGACAGACGGTGACCCGCAAGCTCAGGCACCATTGCTTGGGCATATTGTTCCTTTGCCTCACGAGCATACTGTTTCCAGACTTTTGACAAATCGTCTGGATATACGGATGAATTTCTCGGCAGTCAAGAAAGGGAAACGTCTGATGGTACACTCGGTCTCGGGTCTGGGTCTACCCCAGCTTTTTGTCTTATCAAAGTCCCGAAGGCTATGTCGGTCTTTTATTTTCGTAGTACATAGTTGAAAGCCACAAGTCCAGGCAATTCCGGCTGAATGTTTGGACAAAGAGACCTAGATTCATTCCTGACTCCCCCGGCCTATCTCCACGAGGTGAACTGTTGTTGGAGTCAGGACATATCAAGCCCTCCAGCCCCCGGCTGTCCCACTGTTTATATCTGCTGGATCTAATCATTTCCCCCCCTTTCGAAGTTGTCGACTGCCAGTCACCTTTGAGTGAATACTGTCATTGACCGGCATCATAGTCCCCCGTGGTAGCAGGCGAATCAGACCACCATTCCACCGAAATCGCACCGATACACTTTAACGCCTCGTCGAGACCCGAGACTCGGAACCCCGCACTATCATAGCAGGCGTTGGCTCAACTTTTATTTGGCTTCCTCCTCGATCAACCATAGCACCTCGCAAAACAGATAACGTTCACCCAAGACGACTAATCCACAATGACTTCTCCTCGTCTCGCCATCAACTTTCTCCTATGTCTGATCCTTGCCAAGGTCGGACTGGCCGCGGCCAACCAACCCACCGAAGGCCATCGCAACCTGACCTTTGCCAACATCACGGGATGCGCGGTAGGCTACCATATCCAAATATGTTATCATACCCGGGACGAGATAGGTGTATATCGAACTTTTAGCTGATATAAATCACACAACAGGCCTCATGTCTCCACAACAGTACACTCATGTACTGCGCCGCTGACGATGTCCTATGTCTTTGCACGAGCGACAGCTTCAGGGGCGACTGGAGTACATGCATGCACACTGGATGTAGCCCCAAGGAGGCTCTGGCATCACTTCGCATCCAGGCTGATGTCTGCCACTACGACCACCCTGACCAGACTGGCACCGAGACAGCCGTAGCCGTAACCTTGTTTGTCATTGCTGGTCTGTTCGTGGCCCTTCGACTGTGGTCGCGGAGGGCGGCGAGAGAGTTCTTTGTGGAAGATGTTCTTATATTCTTGGCCACCGTGACGGCGCTTGCCCTGGTGGTGCCACATATGATTGCAATTCAGAACGGGCTTGGAAAGCACCTGTACGACCTGCAAGACGGGGCTCTGACAAAGGTTCTCGAGACTAGTAAGATTCATCGATCAATCCCTTCCTTCCCATGGGGCGCCGCGCCGATTTCCGCCTGGTGCTAACAAGAATCCCATGCAGTCTACATTGTTGAGATCTCCTATATTCTCACTCTAACCTTCATACGACTCGCAATCCTCTGTCTCTTCCTCCGCATCTTCAGCAATTTTGGCTGGTTCCGCGCTCTGACCGTCGGTGCAATCCTCGTTGTCGTCATCGCCAACGGCAGCGTGCTCGTCCTAACCATTCTCTCATGTCGACCCATCGAGCACTTCTTGGATCCCGACAGCGTCAGTGATGCCACGTGCATGGAAGTCAACTCGCTTAGCATTGCGGTCACCGCCCTCTCTGTTGCCGAGGACTTTTCCCTTCTGCTCATGCCACTGTCACCGATGCTTGCCGCCAGGTGGAACACGGCTGGGAAGCCCGTAACCCCAACCCCCCTACGCAGCAGAGTCTACGTCGTTCTGATGTTCGCTGTGGGCGGTCTTGGGGCTGCGGCGGGCGCTTTTAGGATGGACACTCGTTTGCGGACCCTCGACACATACGACCCGACCTGGGACGATATCCCAATGACCCACTGGACCATGGTGGAGTTCACCGCGGGCGTCGTTGTGGCCTGCACCCCCTCCATCCGTACCTTGGCCCATCTGATGCTGAGTAGGAAAGGCCTGACTTGGTTGGAGGACGATCGCGAAAGCCGAGGCACAGTCTATTACATTGGCGACGGCGCCGAAGCCAGCTCTCCACGGCGAGCCATGGCTGACCCAGAGGCGGTCGAGAGCCTGCGGATAAAGAACAGGTACCATCGGGCCTCGTGGGACTCCAACGCCAAGACAAACATTGTGACGAGACCCGCCGCCGTCTACTACCACCCAGCATTTGATATTTGGGATGACGGCGAGGCGCATCACCATAGGGACCTGACCCGGGCGTTCAGCTTCCGGACACACACCAAGTCGCCCGTCCCATACGATTTACCCCAGGGAACACAAAAGCCTGACTTGAAGGCAGATGTTACAATCACGGAGGTTGAGCACGGCCGTGAGGATGACACAAGGCCTGGAGGTTGGAAGCAGTGGTTTAGGCCGCAGAAGGCAGAACAAGGCCAGGTTCAGGGGCCAAGGGAGGATAACTCTGTGCAAAATTGGAGGCAAAGCTATTGGGGTTAAACGCAGACTGAAAGTCCAAAAAATAAAAATAAAAATGATATAATAACCACTCCTGCATAGAACGAACATGCAAGCAATGCAGTTACGTACCGCTGGTCAGAAGTGAGATGGTAGGGGTTGTAACCGAAGAAATGAGACGGCATAGATTCCATGGCGAAGGGGGTGACGAGGCTGCCTTCACCAAGACTCATACACTGTGTACATCTCGCACACAAGTATCGTTTAGGAAATCCTCGGCGAATTGCTTTGACGATTTGAGTTGAAATGTCATCCCCTGACGTGGCCAAGGGTGCAGAATAGTGAGTGACCCGAACGCGAGCACAGTGGACCTTCAGGGCAAGGGACGGTTGAGCTTCGGTTTCTTTTCAGGCAATCTCGGCATCAGATAAAGACCAACAGAAAGATCGTCCCATATGGATAACTACAGATGCAAAGAGGCGTCGGAGGAGAAACGGACGCCAAGAGTGCGCAGTACAATTCGCAATCGCATCAACAACCACCAAAGCACGGCCCGGATGTTGCAGAAGATGATGGCAAGAATACATACAGAAGATCTATGCGCGGCATGTAAAGAGAGCTTGCCTCAGAATCATCGGTTGACGACAATGGACCCCGAACCCGCCTCAGAAGAGCGCGGAGAGAGAGGCATGGACTTGCGAAGCCGTTAGCCGACCCCTTTTCCAGGCTCGTGTGAGACAAAGGGATGGGTTGCTTTTCAGAGCCAGCTGTTGACCTAACCACAAGGACCGTTGCAGCCTGACAATGCCACAATAGTATAGAAGCAAACTGCACCAAAGAAGAAAGTCGGGTTGGAAAAATATATGTCTCTGAGCACTGGGACCAGGAACGATGTCCAGGGAAAATCAACTGGAAAGAGCAGACTACACAAAGGAGTCAGCCACACTAGGGACCAATCGTGTGGTGTTGTGCCATCGGCCTGTTACCTACCTGGCATTAGGCTCTATTGCTGACGCCAGGCAGAGCTCGCCATGACGAATGTGCAGCTAGAACAAGTGTCTTGTTTCTTGTGAAAACATCACAAGTCCAACTTTATTGCAAGCCAAAGAGCCTTTGCAAACAAAGCAACAAGGCGGGCCTCCATCAAGGGTGGCTATGAATTTACTTGCCCAAGCCAGCACAAACGGACGAGCGAATACAGTGTAAGCGATGTGGTGTTGTGGGAAACCTTTCCTGGACGCAATAATAACAAAGAAGAAAGATGGACGTGCGACAGGTGAGTGCAAAAGAAAAGACCGAGCCCAGGGCCGAAAAAGTAACATGTCACAGTCAGACGCCGCCAGTTGGGAGCGGCGCCAGAGTCTGTCTCTCTGCAAGGACATAATAAATAGTCTGCAAGGACTCGAGCTCAGGTCGGAAACAACGGGCATAGCCAAGACCAGTGTTAGCCGATCCAGGACGTCAGCCCCGGCGCCCTGGCGTTCGCACCGGCGCGGCGCCACGTGAGCAGGCCGGGCCAATTCGAGAGCAGCAACAAACAGGGGTTGGCTGGGCCAAGCACCACGGATATTATAACTACCTCGTGGAGGCCACACCATCGAGGGACCGGCTGCTCCCTCATACTCAAATCCTGCCTCCCCCTCCGCCCTGAACCCAAAATAAGGATTTAGATTGACACAGTCCGGTCGACTTCCTCCCCACACGATCCCAGTTGTGACACACTGGACAAGTTGCCGCGTTGGGGTTTTGGTCGACTAGTTCAACGTCCTGTGCTAGAAGTTCCGTTTGAAGGGGCTAGAGCGGGATAAGGATTTCGCAACCCAACATCGAGGAGACAAACACAAGCACAAAAGTCTTGCGACGCTTTCCCTTATACTACATGTCACGCGAGTCTTTTCGGCCCAGCATGTCTTTGCAACAACAACATAACGCCGACCTGGCCGTCGGTAGTAAACATCGCCAGCCCAACGTACTGGTCCGGACCAGGAAAGGAAGCTGCGCTGAGTTCACTTCGTACCGTCGTACCCAACCGCACTGCCGAGCCCTGTCGTCACCTGCCAGTTCTGCTTCATCCCTCTCCAGACGTGCGATTCCACGCACTGATCTCGAATCCCAGAGGGCTGAGCCTGGCAAGGGAAAGAGGCCCGACACTGTGTCTTCGGCGTCCCTCGAGTCCGACAACAAGTCCACCAACTCGGCCGTTGCCAGAAGCCCGTTCAGCGCCTCCACCTCGGTGCTTCTAGGAGACGACCCTGTGGAAGAAACGGGCGCTCTGACCTTTCAGGAGGCCTTGGAATCTTTCCTGCCCTCATCGTCGGACCAGCACCCGTCCCGGGAGGACGTGACAGATCCTGTCATAACCGAAATCACCACCAGCTCGCCCACCCGGGGCACCCGTCGCAACAGCCGGTCGCGCGTCGCCGAAAGCTTCAAGCCCTTGAGCCAGTACAGCAGGAGCTGGCTCTGGCCGCTCTCCAAGAAGAACAAGTACGCCGACCTCTCGTTTGCCCAGTGCGTGCAGGTCACCCAGGAGATCACCATCGAGATCCAGACCGACCCGGACTACCGCCCTCCGCCTTATTTGCAGGCAGGCGGCCAGGACGGAAAACAGGTGCCGAGGAACCCCAACGACTACCCCGACTTTCGCACACACCACGAGCTGTTTGGCGGCGGCCCGCCTTCGCCTACGCACATCGACGAAGAGGACAAGGATCAGTCAAAGCCAGGCTGGAAGAAGCACTCGCGCTTCTCCAGCAGCCTAAGCCGCCGGTCCTTTAGATACAAGGATCAGGCCGACTGTGAAGAGACGGCAGCTGCGACTGACGACAAGAGCGAAACGCAAGCTTGACGTATGTCGTCGTCTCCATAAGAGAAAGACGATAGGATATCAGAGCCGAAGAGCCAAAGAAAAGAGGCCTCCAGAAACAATGCACTACCCACCCCCCAATGTCGTGGCTACCTGGCCTGCCCCCAATTATATAGACCCGGAGCGCCGCGGATCGGCGCTGCTGGCGATTGAGTTGACCATCCTCCCCATCGCGCTTGCCACTCTCTGCTTGCGTCTATATGTCCGCATCCGTATCGTCCAAAGCTATGGCTGGGACGACTGGGTAATGGTGGCCGCGGCGGCTTGCGGCTTGGGAGTCACGCTTTGCACAATCATGGCAACACAAGTGTTCCACTGGAACCGGCACATTTGGGACTTGACCTCGGAGCAGCTAGTCCAAGGCCGCAAGGTATCCCTTGCCAGCGAGAACCTCTTCACCGCGGCGACGTCTCTGGCCAAAGCCTCGATCCTGCTTTCGTACTTGCGAATCGCGCCTCAAGGCTCCTGGTTCCGGCGTTTGACCTTGTCCGCCCTCGTCCTGGTTTCTACCATCGGATTAATCATCATAGGCCTTGTCTGGTTCCAATGCATGCCAATCTCAGGCTTTTGGAATCTGCAGGACCCATCCCAGGCCACCAACTGCCCGGTGGACGAGGGAGCCCTCATCTTCGCTCAGGCGATGGGGAACGTAATCACCGACCTGGTCGTCTATGTGCTACCAATCCCAACGCTTGCGGCCTTGTCACTGCCCTTGGGTCAGCGGATCGCCACCATTGCGCTCTTCAGTCTGGGATTGATTGTTGTGGTGGCCGGCTGCATGCGCGCGTATTGGATTTCGCATGTTGTTGTTGGGGAAATGGCCGACTTTACCTGGGAGGGCTACCACCTGTGGATCTGGACGGCCGTTGAATGCCAGCTCAGCGTCACCTGCGGCTGCGTTCCCGTAGTGAAGCCGCTCTTCTTCATGATGCTCGGCCGCTGGGCCGCTGTTGACCCACAGCGCCGACATGATATGGACAGTGATGTTGCCGACTTCGACTTTTGCGACATCGCCACCACGAGGCGCTCCAAGGCATACACTATACGTTCGAGCCGCGACGCAGGCCACGAAAGAGATGCCAGTGAGCCGCCGGCGGTCCCCCCGAAGCCGGACCGATTCAGCTTTGTGTGGGCCAGCTCCGATGGAATCGCGCGCACCAACGTCGTAGTTGAGACGACCTCGGCCGCGGCTACCCGGTTTCGTCCCGCAAAATCTTGGTACCCTGGAATGCAAACGGCATACGCCTCAATGCTGCCGGCTCCGCCGCGACCGCCACGATCGCCACGCAGATTTGACGACGACGACGGGATGGACCTAGCAGAGCTATGCAAGCGCTACACAATGCCGAATCTGCAATACCAAGAGAATGTGGCGCCTCGAGACTTGACCGGAACAAGAACCATCATAACCGCTGGCGATCCTTCCAAGTCAAGGGCAAGCGTTCCGGTCAGGCCGTGGGAAATAGTTCCAACTACGGCAAGGCCAAGGGCGGATATTCCGGTCAGGCCATGGGACAGCGTCCCAGTCACGGCAGGGCCAAGGGCGAGCGTCCCGGTCAGGCCAAGGGAAAGCGTGTCGCTTACGCCAAGGGCAAAGTCTATGCGTTGGGTGTGAAATATGAGTAACGAAAAGAAGTCAGGTGTACGGTGAAGATTAGTCAAAAGGTTGGAAACTGCAAAAGATTCTGTTTCAAAGGGTCAGCATGGAAAAACTGTCTACAACGCTAGCAAGTTTCATTGTAGATTCGTTCGTTGAGATACAAAAGGATCTATGGGAAAGCGTCGTCAGTACAAGCAAGGACATTCTCGTTTGTTGTCGTCTTCAACTTTTCAATCTCATGGCTCATGGATGTTTTGCATCTCTTTTTCAGTGTTTCCCGACTATTTTTATCCTCCCTTCGAGTCTAGGTGCAATGGCCTGCGTCCACTTGACCATTAAATCGTCGCTGCTGGTGCTTTCTTCCACCCTAGGTTGCACGCCAGCCTTGTGACACCAGCGGCCGAAAACCCTTCTCATAACAAGAAGCTCTTTGTCAATCTTCTCGAGATCCTCCTGGTACGGCGTGGGCTTCGCGTCATCAATGACACACTCGTCAAATGGTGTGACGGTACTCTTGCGTTCGCGCAACTTCTTCGCACTCCAAGCCTCCCAGCCTGCCGCTATCTGGCAATTGCTAGTCTGCGGGGCCGGCATAGTTGGGATGGAAAACAATTCTCTGACCTTGGTTGTATCTTGCGGCGACGGTGGAAGCACCGGGTGGTACTGCGTCACGTTGGTTTTGACCTTTGTCCAGTGCCGGTCAAGTGACGGAGTCCAGTTTTTCCAGCGGTCGAGTACCTTGAGGGACATGAAGTACTGCCGGAGCATCATGGATATGAGAATGCCATTCTCCTCGGAAACAACCTCCTCGGCCGTCCCGCCTTCTTCCTTGATAAGAAGACTTTTGTAGCCATCTGGATGTACTTGGGTTAGCAGGTCTGTGGGGGAAATGGCTACAAGAGCACACAGGTGATGCAAGCAGAAAATTGATTGCTTTCTTTCCTACCTTTTCCTCTTGCCATATAGCCTCTAGTGCACAGGACATAGGTCTTTTCCATATTTATTGGATCGTCGCTGCCGATGCTTGCCGTTACGATTCGAGATCCAGAGTCTTTTGACGGGTCGAATGTGAAGTGAATATTTGACACCTGGGGGAAGCGGCCTATGTTTGTGTTGTCAGTCGCGATGTCTCTCGGCTAATATACAGAACCAGTCGCTCGGGGAAATGGCTACTCACCCTCTTGAGCCGGATATAGCGAAACACCGCTCTCGAGTGCATCCCAGATGTCCTTTCCGGTCACCTTGATGACCACGACCGGATCCTCAAAGGGAAAGCAGTCGGTGATGTCCTTGATCCGAATCGGGCCTGGCGGGTAAACCATATCACCGCGGATGGTCCCAGCCGCCATCATGGCACAGTCTGCTTGGTAGTGATTCCGCATGATGTCACATATAAAGTTGCCCAGGTTGCTTTCCTGGGTCCGAACAATGGTGAAGCGTGCATCCAGGGGAGTAGCCGTCCAACCGACGGGCTTCTCCAGGCTCTGTTTGAGCTTGGATGTAAGCTTGTCGATGAGCTGCGCTGTCTCGTGATCCTGGAGCACGGGCGAAATGACATCCCGGCGGCGAATCTCAAAGTCCCACCTGGTCTTTTCGCTAGTCGAGCGTCTGGCCTCAATGTACGACAGCTGCTTGAAATCGCTGCCGGACCTGAGCACGTGGCAGCCGTTGATGAGGCTATGGTTGTAAAAGTGGTCGTGGCCCCCGAGGATGAGATCTATCTCGCTTCCCATGTTCTCGGCGAGCTTGTTGTCGTTGGGTTCGCGCTGGTGGGTCAATGCAACCACCAACTCGGCCCCTTGTTCGCGTAGCTTGGGGACGAGCTCTTTGGCAGTCTGGGTGGCCGACTTGTAGATGATATCAGGGGGCAGGGCGTTGACAGTCTCGAGCCACTCACGCTCGGCCAGGCCAATCAGACCAATCTTGATACCGTTGGAAGTGGTGAGAAGGTGTGTCTTTTTGGCGTGGCCGATGGGGATGTCCTCTCCGAGGGCCGGATCCAGGACGTTGGCGAGGAGCCAGGGGAATGTACATTTTCGGGCGAGGTACTCGAATTGGTCGACACCAAAGTCAAGATCATGATTCTGTTGGCCAGATCAGCATCAAAAGATGGAAGCTGATGACGGACGATATCATGCAGGTCAAGTTAAGTATGCGAGCTGTCATACCCCAATACAGGCACAGTCAGTGCCTGTGGCGTTCAGGATGGGCACCATGTGACTGCCCTTGGTGATGGAGCTTTCCAGGCTCGGGTTGAAGGCATCGCCAGAGAACAGGGTGACTAGGTCCGGTTGGCCCTGGACCTTTTCACCGGAGCGATATTCTTTGACGAGGGACAGGAAGCGAGCGGCGCCGCCAACAGGTTCGGCGGATGACGGATCCAGATGGTAGACATCGTTGTAGTGAAGGATACGAACGTCTGGAGGGGAACGAGTATCGCGGCCGGACGTGTATGTGTCGAATTCCGAATCTTTTTCCAAGGATAGCTTGGGTTTGTTCCTGGATGAAGCCGCGGACATGGCGAAGTTGGGCTGAAGCATAAGACACGACGAAGACAGCAAGGGACCCTTGGTACAAGATGTTGCCTGTGTTGAACGGTGTGCTTGTTGATTGTCGACTCCACTGGCTGGCGACTGGATTCGATGGATGCAGCGTCGTCGTCGAGGGGCATTCCCGCCCGCAACTGGCCATCACGGGTTGCAACCGCGGGGTAGTCACAGCCGCACCCGCTAGCTTTGGAATTAATACCTGTATCGCCAAGGCAGAATGACAAACCCTGGATTCTTCCTATGACTTTGCCCATTCCCGATGATCTGATCTCCCCGTCAAACTCCGTCGCTCATATCCATCGCAGAGACATGGATGCCCTGTTCTAGTCTAGCTATCTACCTACCTAGGGTATGTTAGATCTATCCCCGCAACTTCACGTTTTCTCAAAATGGGGCCAGTTCCGTGCTGCCACCACCATTCCTGGACGGCTGCGTAGTTGAGCGCTGTTTGCCATTGGCACCACTTGTTGCAGTTGTCCCGGATCGAAGTCATTAGCAGCTGAGGTGCAATAGAGTAACTCAAGTCAACCTCCTTGACCTAAACTAGAACTACTACCCAAGTGCTCGTCTAGACTAGTCTAGTTCGAGACAAGCAGTCCTACAGGTACCTACCGGAACTCAGTTCACCTGCCAACTTACTCCAAATTGCGCCTCCGGTTCTTATCGGTCCTCTTCTACCATGGCTACCGTCAGGCATGCTCGCCGAGAGGGTATGGGCGAATGCAGACTGGTGCGTCTCTTAATACATAGTAGTTCCACATACTAATACCTCGTCATTACGTAGATTTACCGGCAGTCCTCGACATGATACGCGAACTGGCCGACTACGAACACGAACTCCAATCGGTCCAGACCACCGAAGCCAAGCTGCTTGAGACCGTCGCCCTCGCACCATCGGACCCTTCGGCGCCACTCAGCCTCCCCGATGGTCTGCCCAACACGGAGCCGACGTCTTCTCAGAAGCCCGCACGCTGCCTTGTGCTTTCCGACCGGGACGGCACCACATGCGGCATGGCGCTGTACTTTTACAACTACAGCACTTGGCGCGCCAGGCCCGGCATCTACCTGGAGGATCTGTACGTGCGTCCTGCATACCGCAAAAAGGGCTACGGACTGCGGCTGTTGGTGACATTGGCCAGGCAGGTCAGGACCATGCAGGGCACCAGGCTCGAGTGGGCGTGCTTGAAGTGGAACGAGCCCGTAATCAAGTTCTACGAGAGCATCGGGGCAAGGCAGCAAAGTGAATGGGTCGGCTTCCGGGTTGAAGGGGATAACCTATCTAAGCTGGCGGATATGTTGGACGACAAACAATACGACTAAAGGTCCCGTGACTTGGAAGTGGTGGTAGTTATCTTTGGATGCATATATATATATATATACTTTACACAAAGCCCCTATGGTGTGACACAGCACTGGTTATGGCTCTTGTCCTTTGAGGGGCTTACCACTGGCATCAACCCCTTGAAATACATGGGCCCAAGCTCCCGCCGTGGCTGTTTTCTCGGCCTTGACTGACTTACCGAATTCCACTTTCCAACCCGAATCTGCATTGGCCTCGCAAACAGACGTGTGACGCCAGACCATCTCGTAAAAGCGTCGCACCGCTCGCGGTGACATAATGTTTGCAGTTGCCTTGGGTGCGAGCCCCAGCTCGTCGTTGGGCTGAGGCAAGCCAGTTCTAGGTAGCATCTTACGCGACGACTTGCGATCAACCCAGCGCGTGGGCTGTAGGAGGTAGTTCTCCATGTCCCACGCCTGCTTTGCAAACTCCACCTCCACATCCTTGCCCATTCGGGCCACCGGCCTCCTCGGGCGCACCTGGCCAGCCGCCGTCGTCTTCCCTTGGGCTAGGTCTCGCAAAATCTCCCACTCTTGCCGTGGTATGGGGAAGAGTGCCTTTTCAATCATCCTCAACCACCATTTTTTAACCTTTGTGCGTGCTGGTTTTGCAGGACATGGACGGCCCCAGCCGTTACGCTCGGGTACCAAAAGATAGGGATCTAGTCGGGTGTTCTTGATAGTAGCATCGGGGGACAAATCTGTTTGCTGCATTTGATTCTTTAGCAGAACCATGAGCTTGTCCGTGTTCCAGCCATCTAGCCAGTCGTGCCGCAGCCTCTCCTGGCCCTTCATAGCACGGTACGTCATCATGTCTTCGGGAGGAGGGCCGGTGCCTCTCCTCCAGTCGGTGAGCTTCTGCAGAGCGGTTTCGTCACTAGGCTGCTCCCGTTTGACAAAGTGTTCATAGAGCTCCCAACGACGAAAGCCCGTGCGACCAAAGGCTATCTGCGTAACCTTGAGCAGGCTGGCGTGATGGCCCGAGGCTGCTGCGCGCACAAGGCGGAGTATCTGGATTGCTCTATCGATGCGAGGCCGAGGGTCTGGGTCGTTCCGGTGCCTGTGAAACATGAGGGCTGCCCGCTCGGTGAGGCATGGTCGGCTGACTGGAGGAATATATGAGAGTTCGCGGAGGATGTGGCGGTATATATGCAGGGGACTCTTGGGCAAGGGTAGCTGGAGAGCCATGGTCGCGGTCTTGGGACGACTCTGTGTGCATGTGCTTCCTCTCGTGTCGAGATGCTGGGGGGGATTGAAGATGGAGAGATGATGACTGGGCGCTTGGTCGCTTGTGTAGGTGATGGTCATCACATTTCTATCGGTACTGTCAGCCTTGCAGTTTAGGATTATGGGGAGTGGTCAGGGCTGCTTGTTTGCGTCGACAACATATTAACGATTGCCCGCAAACGCAACCATCTGCAAGAGCGGTACAGTGCGCAGAATGATTGTAGGACTCGAGCTCTCCAATTTTCTGTTCCCCGCTTTTGACCCGCTCAGTTTTCTTGTGTGTTTTTCCCACTGTTAATCCAAGATTCGGGACACAGAGTCTTTTGTCTTTTACAGGCGGGCTCGGGTGCACCACACGTGCGGTGCAGTTGCAAAGTGTACCTCGTAAGTTCGACGTCGGCAGCGCGCGCGTTGCAGTCACGAAACAAACACGTCCGTCGACATCCTCGCTAATTGATTTTCACGTCGTTGTCCGGCCACTCTACCAAGATACCCATCACTCCACCACAAGGCGCACAAGGCTGCGTCAATCCGGCCTGGCTCGGCATAGGTAATTAATTACTTGCCTTGCCTGCCTGTTTTCTGGGCGTCACGGCTGCTTCAAATTCACCGTCGGATACCTAGCCGCCGTCGCGTGTACACGCTCATCGCCCACACGACGCCCACCGCCAATTCGCCCACGGTATTAGCAAGCAGCGCGCTTCGGTCCTCGGCGTCTCTCTCTCGATTGTGCCAAGACCTGCACTGGTAGAGGGGGCGCTCGTCGCACAGAGCAGTTGTACAAAGGCCAACATCGACGGCGGCCACGACAAGACTGACGGCGGCAGCGGCAGGATTTCGGGTCGATGTCATGACGTTGGCGACAGCCGCCAGCAACTCGTCATCTGTCTTGCAGTAACACCCCAGCAATCCCCACTCTACAAATTCGCAATCGCAACCTCGCGACTTGCACCGCCAGAGCAGCTTTTCATCTGCGCCCTTTGACCAGCCGAATGGGTGCGCGGCGAACACTGGTTCGCAGCAGCAGCAGAATCAATCAATGTCGCAACAATCTCACCCGTCTGCGTCGCAGCAGCAATCTTTTAGCATGAGCCAGCCGGCTTCCCAGCCGCACCTTAGCCAGTCCTCCTTTCGCAGCTACTCGGATCAAAATGTGCCGCAGCAGCCACAAGAAGCAACCCCCATATATACCGTTGGTCCTGCCCGCTCACACGATTCATCGCTGCGAGAATCTAACCAGATACTGATGTCCCCTCTCCCAGGCCGTCTACTCCAATGTTGATGTGTACGAGTTCGAAGTCAACGGCGTTGCCGTCATGAAGCGCATCGGCGATTCCAAGCTAAATGCGACACAGATACTCAAAGTCGCGGGGGTTGAGAAGGGGAAGCGTACCAAGATTCTTGAAAAGGAGATACAGACGGGAGAGCACGAGAAAGTCCAGGGAGGCTATGGCAAATACCAAGGGACGTGGATCAAATACGACAGAGCGCTCGAGGTCTGTCGTCAGTACGGGGTCGAGGAGCTACTGCGACCTCTGCTCGAATACAACAGCAATCCTGACGGCAGTGTCAGCCAGGCCACTCTCAATACCCCAACCAAGGAGCAAGCGATGGCTGCCCAGCGCAAGAAAATGTACAATGCTGGATCCGACAACCGCAACGGCAATGGCGGCGGCACCTTTTTCAAAAACATATCTCAGACAGCACATAGTGCCATGACGGCCATCAGCAAAGCGCGCTTCGACTCACCAGGCCCCCGAGGTCGAAACGGGCCTACCAGGGCTCCCAGTTTCCAGCGCCAACCGTCTACCCAGAGCATGGACGACTTTCACGCCGGCGCCAATTCCCAGGCAAGCAACTTTGCCGAGAATTTCCCGCCGCAAGACGTCAACATGGCCTTTTCGGCTGGGAGTGGGCCACAGCCCGGCGGTGCCAACGGAGCCGAGCCTCCACGGAAGCGTCAGAGGATGGACATGACCCCGTCAAACAGTTTCGGACCATACGCGAACAATAGCCAGATGCAGATGTACGCAGATGCGTTCCCGGGATCGCCCACAGAACCCAACGACTCTTTTATATACACTCAGCACGCCGCAGCCAGCGACGTCTTGACCCACCAGCCACCACACGATCAACAGACACCTCTCCAGCCTCTCCCATACGAGCAGTCGGTGGAGGCTGAGAAAAAACGGAGCATGCTCATGAGTATCTTTATGAACGACGGTATGTCGGAGCAGGCCCGGGTCGACACGCTGCGGCAAATACATTCGCGCGATCTCGACATGCCCATAGACTCTCAATGTCACACAGCCCTTCACTGGGCGGCGACACTCTCACGCATGACGATCCTCCGCCGTCTGATTGAGGCCGGGGCCAGTCCTTTTAGGGTCAACACCTCGGGAGAGACGCCGTTGATGCGTGCCTGCATAGTCACCAACTCGCACGATAACGACAGCATGGCCGACATATTAGATATCCTAGGCAACACAATGGAGGTCAGAGACAACAAGGGGCGGACGGTTTTGCATCACATTGCCCTGACCAGTGCCGTCAGTGGCCGCAGCGCCGCGAGCCGGTACTACCTTCAGTGCCTCTTGGGTTGGGTCGTCAGGCAGGGTGCTGCCAACGGCGGCCAGTCGGCTAGCCATAGCGTCAACGGCGGAGGGTCTGTCTCGCAATCACAGAACCCCACTCGGCTTGATCTGGGCCGGTTCATGAGCGAGATGCTCGACGCGCAAGATTCGGCAGGTGACACCGCGCTCAACATTGCGGCTCGCATTGGGAACCGCAGCATCATCTCGCAGCTTCTCGAGGTCTGCGCAAGCCCACACATTGCAAACAGGTCTGGCCTGCGGCCGACGGATTTCGGGATTGGCGTCGATTCTGATGGGGCCGTCAAGACCAAATCTGACGGAGACGCGGAAAGTGGCGATGCCGTTGGGAGCAGTCAGAAGAGCAACGAAAGTAGCAACGAGATTGTGACTTGTAAGTAAACTAGCGCACCGCCCCACAACCCCCACACAAGTTCGCACAGAGACTAACGTGAGGGGCAGCCATCACACACCTCCTTACAGAAACATCAGCAAATTTCCAAGAGGAGATCAAGAACAAACAGCAAAACATTGACACGTTGCACACAACATTGCGGTCAACAACGGCTGACGTCAATGACGTGCGTCGCAAGCTCGAAGAAGCCCAAGCCAGAGTCAAGGCGCAACAACTAGCAAGGCAGAAGGTCAACAACCTCCAGCGGGCCGAGGAGCGGGAACGGTACCGGCTCACCCAGCTGGAGCAATCAACAGGGAGGCGCGACATTGCCTCTGCCAACGGATGGGAAGCAGAGTCCAACACGTTGCTAGCAACCATAAACGCGACAACCAATGGGGAGCCCGACGCTGAGGCCAAATTGCCTTCTGCGGCGCTGCTGCGCGCGCGTATTGAGGCCGTCAGGCAACAGACGGAGAGCACACGCCAAAGCGTGGTGGCGCTAAAGGGCCGCAGTCGTGAGGTCGAAGGTCGCTACAGGCACCTCGTGGCCCTGGCGACCAAGTGTCGCGATGAAGACGTCGATCAGAGCATGGAGGGTCTTTTGAAGGCTGTCGAGAGTGAGAAGGGCGAGCTGGAGATTGGGAGGGTGAGGAGATTCCTCGGTGGTGTAGAGGCAGTCGTTGGGTGATAGCAGTTAACATGGACGGGGCTTTTCTTTTTTTCTTTTTTTTCTTTCTTCTGGCATTGTCTATGAGAGTTCTTCCTCTTGTCTTGGGTTGTAATGAGATATACTTCTTGTATAAATATATGGCGTGGGAACTTGGGGGTGTCAAGGGTTGGCGTTTGAAGGAGACAGATAAATATATGTTCAGCCTAATATTCATACCAAGTAATAATTATACAGGTACTCGGAAAAGGCCACCGATTCAGCTGTCGCCCGGCGGTGTTTAATCAACTCTCTCCAGTTTGATGGGACGACACTGCTTGCCCAATTTGGCCGCCTGCGTTTACGTCACCGGGCGGCGGACGAGATGCGCGATAGCGGAACGCGACGTCGGATGCCGCCATTAATTTCGAGGTGGGGTTGGAGGCAGAGTCGATCTCGTTGCCAACACCAGATTCACTTTTGACCGCCAGCACAATGACAGCCACTCATGAATTCCCCGTAATACAGGGGGGCGGCAGCTTGATGCTGGCCTGGCAAATCCGAGGCAAAAAGGCCCTGATAGTCGGCGGCGGCGAGGTACTATATCCAGTCCCGGTCTTTCGGCGGCGCAAAATGGCCCACAAACTGATCTGAAAACACTCTCCAAACCCCATCTTTAGGTCGCAGCCGGCCGCATCTATCACCTGCTTAACGCCGATGCTCTCGTGACATGTATTAGCCCCTCGGCCGGCCTGCACCCAGAAGTGGCGCATCGCGTCGCCCACGGCCAGATCACGCACGTCGACCGGGTGTTCGAGCCGGCAGACCTCGACGACCCGGCCATATCCATGGTGCTTGTTGCGATTGACGATCCGGTCGCCTCTTCCGAGATCTGGAAGCTCTGCAAGAAGCTGCGCATCCCCGCCAACATCGCTGACGTGCCGCCCGAGTGCGACTTTTACTTTGGCAGCATCCACCGCGACGGCCCGCTGCAGATCATGGTGTCGACCAACGGCAAGGGCCCGCGCCTGGCGAACCAGATACGGAGGCACATTGCCGAGACGCTCCCGCCGAACGCTGGCGCGGCCGTGGAGAAGGTGGGCGCGCTGCGGGCGCGGCTGAGGCGCATGGCGCCCGACGGCAGCGAGGGGCCCAAGAGGATGCGGTGGATGATCAAGGTCAGCGACGCTTTCACGTTCGAGCAGCTGTGCGCCCTGACGGACGAGGACATGGAGAACCTGCTCGAGTATTACATGGCCGAGGGCGTGCCGACGTTGCAAGAGCTGCTCGATATGAGGGCTGTGAAGGAAGCGGAACCCATGGATGAGGAGGCGATTGAGGGTGTGGTTGGGGAGATGGAACAGAAGTTGCACACTTAGAGATCTGTGATGGATAGACGTTCAGGGAACAGCAATGATGTGGAGGGATATTAACTTTGGGCTATCATGTCGGCCGTCCTCTTTTCTAATATATATATACACATATATACAAACATGTCTTGACTGTCATGTACAAACAAGGGCATATAGGAAGACAAGAAGGTAGACAGGGCAACCAACCGACTTAAGAGACAACCTCGGGATCAAACGACTTCATGTGACTACCACTCATGGACACGAGCTCCTGATGCTTCCAGTCTACTACGGTAATCTCCAAATCAATCGGTGCAAGTATCTAAAGTGCCTACCTCAGGTCCATCAACAGCGATTTCGGCAACGGTTCTCCCCAATGCCCCTCCCCACTCCACCTTCTTCCCCCCCCCTCTCCGCACTATGCAATTATATGGCCTAGTTATCCGGAATATCTGCCCTTTATTTTCAGAGGTTGGCGTCTGTACTTG
>JASAOQ010003135.1:0-11185 GCA_031306065.1 Pseudopyricularia cyperi | reverse complement strand
GTCATATGGTTTGGGTAGGTTATATACACCAGGTGGGCAGGTGGGCAGGTGGGCAGGTGGGCAGGTGGGCAGGCTTGATTAAGGTAGGAATCTGGCATTCCGCTAGGAATCTTGCTTTGTTTCTTTCCTACCTTCCCTCTAAAGATATGCCCTCGTGGGTTTGTACTTTGAGACCCTTCTCTTTATCTTGTTTGGGATCTCTTTCCTTTATATTTTGTTCAGATACAGACAGAAAGACAGCGAAGTAGCTTGTGTCGCGCAGTGTATTGTTTGGTATCTATCTAGTCTCTTTTTTCTTCGTAGCCTGCAATGATAAAGATACCCATCTACTGTGTTTGCAACTCAAAAATATACGAATGTGCCGTTGGTGTTATACGCTGTAGCTGATGCGCTCTCTTTCATGATATTCATAATGCGTTATAGACAGCCGGGTCCTTTAAATTCAACTGGTATTCGCCAAAGGAAGCCCGCCGCCCTGCCTCAGGTTCGCGCGTTAGGGCGACGGCGCAGTCAAGTCCACAAATGTGATATCACTGCGCCGGAACATGCGGCCACCCTTGCCCCTCTCCTCGCTCATGATCCGGTCGGCTTCCTCCCTAGAGACCTCGACCTCCCTCATGAACCCGACGGCGCTCTTCCTGGGCACGTACAGCTTCGTAGTCCCGGCCCTGCTCGCCTTGGCGCCGGCGCTGTGACCGTTCTCCGACAAGAACACGTCCGCGTCGTCCGCGTCGTCCGCGTCGCCGTCGTCTGGCCTAGAGCTCTTGCTGAAGGAATTCCCCGTGGGGCATGTGCCAGTCGGTCTGTCATGGGCCAAAAAAGGCGACGTTTTCCGGTCCAACGGCTTCTCTAGGCTCGCCATTGCGATGGGCCTGCTTGGCTGGGGGATAGTGGTTTGCGCTTCTTCATCGTCCGAAATATCTACTACCGAGTACGGGTTTATGAATCTGGGCCGCGTGGTTTCGAGCTCATCTTCGTCGTCAGGTGGCGGTCCGCGAGTTCTTTGTGCCGAACGGGCTCCTGCGGCCGACCCTGGACGTGCCAGCCCCTTCTCGGCTTCTGGATATCCCAGACCCCCCGTCTGCTTATCTGGACGCACCGTGCTTTCCGCTACGGTGGTCCTGGCCTTGATGGGTGGGGAGCTCTGACGTTGTTTTAGACTAGAGGAGGTCCGTCCTAACTTAGCTACTGGCGACCTCTGCTTACGAGGGCTGGGGGCGAGCGGCAAAGAGTCTGAGGAGAGGGTGTCCGAGTCGTCAAAGTTTCTCGGCACAGGCGATCTACGCGGGTGTTTCTTGGCCTTTGAAGTCGGACTCTCATTCTTCAGCGGCGCCTCAGGATGCGAAGTAGCATCGGGCGGGCTAGACGAGACATATATTGGCTGCCCGTCATACGAAGACCCTGCGGTGCAGAGCGGGGCCGGGAGTCCATCGCCATTATGGGTAGGTTTACTGGCGCGTTTGGAGGGCTTTTGGCTGCTGCGGTTGGACTGTGAGTTGGCTATCGTCCATGGGTTGGCAGAGGTGGCTGAGGGGGCAGGCTGCGACGCGGCAGCTTTGCGCGAAGGCGTTGGGATGTTCTGGGCAGCGGTGTTTGGTCTGGCCATTGGTCGCCTGGCATTTATGGTATTGTCTTGCTTACTGCTATTTCGCGCTGAGGCCGACGGTTTGCCTGCATCCTTGTGTACCATCTTGGTGGCCATAGGATCTGATGTGTCCACGGGTGGCATAAAGGAGTCGGGTCTTTGAGGCAGCCCGTCACCCGACCTTCCAATATTGAAGTATGACTCCTTGTTTGCAATCGTGGTGGTGTTCTTGGTGACCCTGAGGAATCTTTCCATGGCGCCTGCTTGCGTACTTGTGGCGTTGGCCTTCCGTGGTTTGGTGGTATTTGAGGCTCCTTTGGTGTTCGATGTCTTCGCCGCGAGTCTCGTCTGCCAGTCCTGGAGGGCCTTGGGAGCCCCATGCTGGATTATGAGTTCTGGGATCCATACCAGGTCCGGCTGGGTCGGGTCAAAAGCCTTTTTAGGACCATCCTTTGTATGTTCTTCCGCCTCAAGCTCCTCAAGTTCCTCATCGCTGTTGAGCGCCAGGCCGGTGCGACCAAACGCTTCAAGACTCTCATCTGGTTCCTGGTCAAGATCTAGATTAACGACTCTTGTGGGTATGAAGGATACTCGAAGCTCCTTCGTGTCATCTGTGCTGAAGTGCGTCCGGCTTTTGGAGATGCCCTCAACGAGATTCTCCATGCTACTGCTGGTATCTTCAATAGATTGTGTCTGAAGGATCTTCTGCACAAGAAGGCTAGGAGCGAGTACCCTGATGAATTTAACAGCGCCTATTTTCCCAGTCCAGTCAAACGTCTCGGCAACAAATTCTCGCAGCCCTTGGACGTCGAGACAATTTGTAGAAGGGAATGTACCTTGCAGACGTTCCAGAGTAGCTTCTTGAGATACGACCGGATGTGTGTAGTATCTCAGCACCTCGAGACTCGGAAACTCGTCTGGTATAGTCAGCGCCTTGTGGCGGACCCTGAAGAAGCCGCTCTTGTTGTTGCGCAGTTCCTCCAACAGGTTTTCCTTCCATGTAGCAAGGGCACGATCGTCGGATTTTTTGATCCTGCATAGTGTCCGGCCAAACCCACCCCGGGCGGCTTCGCAGGCTACTTTGACGCCGCACCCGGGGACTCCCTCGGGGATATAATCACCACCGCTCATCAGGGCCACAAGCACCATGCCCTCCCTGTCCAGGCCGGGCTGTTGTTCTCGAATGACGGCCGTATCGTACATGGATACGTGCGTCGGCGTCTTGGAGCCTCTGATCCCTTCGGCAGACCAGTTACGAAGCGTGCGGGTGCAGCCAAACATGATGGCGTCAACATCTTCGCTCATCACTGCGTCTACGATGCCGCGTCGCTGTAGAAGTGCGCACTCGGCTTCCGCCTCGCCCGGTGCGTCATGGGACTGGAAGCCAAAGAGGCGGATCATACGCTTCGCCATAGCGTTGGAAACGACATCGCCGGTGGCGCCGCCCCGGGTTGTAGAGCGGCGGTTGCGCTTGAATGCGGGCTTATTGGGGCCGTCGAAGACAAAGATGGGTTGGATCGAGTGCCCGAGCAGGCGGGCTAGGCGATAGAAGAGGGTGCGGATGGCCGGATTGGCGCCGCCCCGGGCAGCCTGGACCTGGAACTGCCAGATGGAGATGTCGATTGCTATTCGTAGCGGGCGGCCCTGCTCTTCGAGGGCCTGCACAGCTAGTTTGGAGAGCGAAATGCGCTGGCCTGCGCCGATCTCTCGATATATGCTGCAGTAAGCGTTTAGCATGCGACAGTCAGCTTTCTTTGGCTGGGCATGCAGTGTACGAGGGAGTTGTGAGGCGAGGGCAGAGGCGACATACCCTTTGATGCCCATGTTTGGAGGTTCGAATATAGAGACCTCGGCAAATGAGCTAGGTTACAGAATCTTACGAAAGATATGATACAGAGCAAGCAAAGTTAGCACCACGATGAAAAAGGTGCGGGAGGAACGAAGAGACGCAAGGCAGCATGCTCCAGAAGCAAGATCCCAGAAGCCGAGTATCAGCAAGCCATAGCGGAGATATGTTTCTAAGGAGCTAGACGTCGGCGGTATGCCTTGAACAGGTTCATGGTCGGGTAGGAGTAGCGGCTCTTGACATCATCTGTCGACGCCTGGTCTGGTCTGGTCTGGACCTAGTCAGTCCACAGTAGTCTGGGTGCGTTGAGTTGACGATTGATGTCCGTGAATGTTGACTTTTCAGTGGGGCAAAGCAATCGTCCAGTACCTTACCTCGCTTACGTAGTGCCGGTTTCTAGTTTCTAGGGGGACGTGCGACCAGGGGAGGAGCTCCTGCACGCCAAGTGGCGTATGCCTCCATGCCATTAAGATGCTTTAAGACCTCGTTATATCCAGCACATCCTCAGCGGCGCACTAATTACGCACTGAGCAATAGTTGGGATCAAGGGCCCATTTCAGCTATCGACTTGCGCGCAAAGTGCACAAGATGCTCAAGGCTCCAACCTGTAACACGCGCTGTGTGCTCTAGTCTTTCTTGCTTGAACGCGTCTAACCAAAGTGAAAAAGAGGCCGAAAACACAGAACTGTACCGCCACGGCCAGCTCTGATACACCCCGAGGGTATTTCACCTCTAGGGGCGCCCCAAGTTGCCGGGCCACTCATATGTGACAGACCCAACGCATCCAACATCCCGCGCCATGTCCTCAGCAGCTGGGCCTGGGCCCAACCCCGCCCACCGCTCCGTTGCTAGTATCCGTGCCGGCGGAGCAGGAGGAGCCGGCAGCCGCGGCGTCTCCACACTCAACGATCCCACGTCGCCGACAGGCAGCCCGCACACGCCGCTGCGGGGCATGTCCTCGACCTTTGCCTCGCCGTCTAGTCTGCGCGCCGAGGAGGACACTCTCGTCATCGAGCTCGGCGCCCGCCGCCTGCGCGTCGGGTTTGCCGGCGACTCCCTGCCCAAGGGCACCGTAGAGTTTGGTCCGGAGCACATGCGCCGCGTCGGCGACTTCGGTGCCTGGGACGTCTCGTACGTCGATGAGTGGAGGAAGAGGGAGCAGGTGGCTTGGGGTGAGGATCGGGAGCTTTGGCGTCTCGACGTGAGAGGACTGGACATGGGACTCGTCGCGGACAAGCTTGAGCGCGGCTTGAGGGATGCATTTGCCAAGTAAGATGATTGACGGCTCGTCGTTGTCTGTCACGCCCGCTGACAGCTGTGTATTACAGATATCTGCTTATTGACTCAAGGCCACGAAAGGTGGTCCTTGTACTGCCACCAGCTATGCCTTTACCGCTACTGTCTACAGCACTCGACACAGTCTTCAACCGGTTCCAGTCGCCCCAGGCCTCTCTGCTGTCATCTCCAGTAATGACCACTGCAGCTGCAGGGCTTCGCTCGGGCCTAGTGATAGACCTTGGCTGGGCAGAGACGGTTGTCACAAGCGTATACGAGTATCGAGAGGTCGAATCCACCCGCTCCATCCGTGGTGGCCGCACCCTCCTGGAGCGAACTCACCGCCTGCTCGCGCAGGAAATAACAAATAGGGAATCCGGCCGGGCCACGTCGACAGCCGAGATCGACGCCACGCCACCAGAACGACTGGTTAGCTTCTCCGAGTGCGAGGACATTGTGTCACGCGTCGTCTGGTGTAGACCCGCCGGAGGCTCGGCAATCGAAAAGCCATCCGACTCGTCAGACGGCCTGCCAACGGTTGCCGAGGAGCAGGAAGACGAGGTGTCTCACAAGCCCGATGACGACGCCCCTATAGAAATCCGCCTGACCTCGACCAGCCCACCAACCACCGTGACCATACCGTTCCAACGCCTCTCGCAGCCCTGCGAGGACACCTTCTTTGAGACGCAGTACTCAAGCGCCAGCTTCGACGACCACGAGAAGCCCATTCACTACTTGGTGTACAAGCACCTGCTCGACCTTCCCATGGACGTGCGGGCCATCTGCATGGCCCGCATTATTTTTACCGGCGGCTGTTCCGCCGTCCTAGGGCTCCGCGGCCGCGTCTTTGACGAGGTCACCATGCTCATCCGCCAACGCGGCTGGGACCCCATATTTGGCAGGGGCGTCGAGCAGTACCGCAGCAACCCGAGACTCAAAAAGGGCGGCGGGGATCAACCGGTACCAACTGACGCAACCACCACTACGGGAGGTGCCGCAGACGCAAAACCGGCACCGGATCCCGTCGAGGCCCAGATCAAGCGCTCGTCCAACATGGACGCCAAGAAGATGCGCGACGCTCACGCCGCATCGAGGCACGGCGAGCTACGCGCCGTCGAGTCGCTCGGCCCCTGGGCCGGGGCCAGCCTCCTGACCCACCTCAAGATCGCAGCCGTCGCCACCGTAGACCGCGACCTGTGGCTGGCCCAAGGGGTCGCGGGCGCCGGGAGGGCGACTGAGGCTACCGATACCAAGACTACCGCGCAGGCGAGGCATAGCATGGCACCTGGCGGGGTCCTTGCCATGCGGTCCGTATCTGGCTCGGGAGGTCCTGCCGCAGCGAGCTGGACGCTTGGGGCCTGGGGGAATATGTAGACGTAATAGAACAAAAATCTTGAATCAAAGCAAAAAAAGAAAAGACTCACTACTCAGATAATCCCAGACTATGATTCCATACCACTCGGTATCAATAATACAAGTGAAGGGCGAGCAACCCCGGACGAAAGATGTACATAGAAATCCTGATCCTATCGGGTAATATACATACAGAGGTAGAACTAAAACCATAAGAGCGGGGGAAACAAAACGCCCAGGAAATATCAAAGCCGATGTACCCGATGTTTGGGACTAAGGTTGATCTGCGAGCGTTTTTTGAGCTGCATCCGAGCTTGCAGTGTCTCGATTCACCTCATCAAAACGACCCCCTCCCGACCATAAGCCAGCCTGCCGCATTATACTCCACGCCAAATGGAGTAATATCTAATTATTAGATCGGGTTGATTCGGACTTTTCTCATTTCAAACGAACAAAAGGAACAAAACAACGCCAGTTACGAATTTATCACCCACACCATGTCACAGGATAATCACTCTTCCAGAGCCCCCGCCTCGTCCCTAAGCTCCATCAAAGCCCTGACCTTTGACGTCTTCGGCACAACGGTGAACTGGCGATCCTCGATCGAGGCCGCCCTGGCGAGCGCCCTCGACGCCAAGATCGCCTCGCCAGGCTTCGCCACGCTGCCCGCGGAGCTGCAGTCCCGCGCCAGGCGCCTACGGGCCAGCGCCGGCAGCGAAACCGGTGTCAGTGGCATCGACGTCGCCCTCGCGTCGTCCTCGCCCACGGGCTTGCCGTCGCCCGGGCAGCTCCCGGACTGGCCGTGCGGGTTCGCGGCGGCGTGGCGGCGCAGCTACGGCGTCTTCACGCGCGGCTTCCGGCCCGACGCCCCCGGCGCCGTCTGGAAGGACATCGACACGCACCACCGCGAGAGCCTGGCCGAGCTGCTCGAGCAACGGGGACTGAGGGGGCTGTTCTCGGATAACGAGGTCCTGGAGCTGAGCCGCGCGTGGCACCGTCTTGAGCCCTGGGCCGACACCCGCGCCGGCCTGGCTGGGCTGTCGCGTGCCGGCCTCGTGACGGCCACCCTGTCCAACGGCAACCGGGAGCTGCTGCGGGACCTTGTCGGGTACGACGGTTGCAATGACGACGGCCTTGGCTTCGATCGCGTCTTCTCGGCCGAGGACTTTGGAGCCTACAAGCCCAACCCGGCGACCTACCTGGGGGCTGTCGGGGGTCTAGGGCTGCGCCCGGACCAGGTCGCTATGGTGGCTGCACACCTGGGCGACCTCGAGGGGGCAAGGGCATGTGGATTGCGAACCGTGTACATCGAGCGCGCTGGCGAGGAAGAATGGTCCAGTTCGGAGGACCGGTTTGAGCAAGCACGGGGCTGGGTTGACCTATGGATCCCTTACAGAGACGGCAAAGACGGAGGTTTTGTCACACTCGCCAAGCAGCTTCAGGGTCGTTTTGGAGAGGGAAAGCATGGAGAGATTAACGAGGCAGTTCAAGCAAGACGAAGTGATCAGTTGAGCGCATGACGAGATGAAAGCGAAAACCTTTTTAAAAAAAGAAAGAAGGAAATGGTATTGTCAAGCACCGTAATTCCCGGAGCAGCAGGTACAAGAAACATTAAGAGCAAGAGAAAACCCTGCCGACAAAACACCGCCAGCTTTTGGACACAGAAACTCCTCGGTATTCCAAGAGAAACAGCGATGACTCCAGACATTGCTTTGAACAGACCAGAGCCACGGCCACATAGCCTACAGTACATTGGCCAACTTTCAGCCGGGACTAGTGTGGATGTCGAGTTTATTTCTGGTTCTCGGGACGCAGGCTGCGAACTGCCTTGCCCGCTCTCCAGATCTCCAGGTTGCGGATCTCCTCCATCTCGGCCTCGTACTTCTCACGGTAGTCAGGCTGGCTGTTGTAGTCGAGCGAGCGCTGGGTCTCGGAGCCGTCCTTGACCGAGTCGTAGAGCTGGTTGAAGACGGGCTTAAGGGCGTCCTTGAAGCGGGGGCTCCAATCGATGGCACCGCGGCGGGCGGTGGTCGAGCAGGCCTCGTACATCCAGTCCATGCCGTTGGCACCGATCAGGGGATACAGCGACTGGGTGGCCTCCTCGACGGTCTCGTTGAAAGCCTCCGACGGGCTGTGGCCGCGCTCACGGAGGACCTCGTACTGGGCGAGGAACATGCCGTGGATGCCACCCATCAGGCAGCCACGCTCACCGTAGAGGTCCGAGTAGACCTCCTTCTCAAAGGTGGTCTTGTAGAGGTAACCACTGCCGATGGCAACGCCAAGGGCGATGGCCTTCTCCTCGGCCTTGCCAGTCACATCCTGGTAGACGGCGAAGGATGAGTTGATGCCACGGCCCTCACGGAAGAGTGAGCGGACGGTGCGGCCGGAGCCCTTGGGGGCGCAGAGGATGACGTCGACGTCCGAGGGGACCTCGACCTTGGTAAGGTCCTTGAATACGGGCGAGAAACCGTGCGAGAAGTAGAGGGTCTGCGGAAAGATTTGTAAGTCTTAATTCATTCTTTTAATTTTCTGACTTTGGGGTATGCCAAATGTGTCTGGCATTCAAAGATAACTTACCTTGCCTTTGGTGATCTGGGGCTTGATGGCAGGCCACGTCTCGCTTTGGGCGGCGTCACTGAGAAGGTTCATGACGACGGTACCACGCGAGATGGCCTCGTCAACCTCAAAGAGGTTCTTGCCGGGGACCCAGCCATCCTGGATGGCGTCCTTCCACGACTTGCCGTCCTTGCGCACACCAATGATGACGTTGAGACCGTTGTCGCGGAGGTTAAGACCCTGGCCGTGACCCTGCGAGCCGTAGCCGATGAGGGCGAGGGTGTCGTTCTTGAAGTACTCCTGCAAAATTTGGGGCGGTTAGCACGTTTGTGCCGAAAAGCAGTCTAGTTTGTAGATAGCCGAGATGGTATGACTCACCAGAAGCTTCTCCTTGGGCCAGTCGGCACGCTCTGGATTCGCATCGTTTTGTTAGTATGCATGGCAACGGCGGCGGACTGAGCGAGCTCGCCAGCTAGCCGGGCATTGAAACTCACCCCAGACCTGCTCCTTGTGACCGGCAAAGTCCATGGTCTTGACACCACGGATCTGCTGCTGGGCGGGAGCGACGGCGGCTTTCCTGGTGGCCCGCACCATGCTGGAAGCAGCGACGAAGGTACGCCTCTGGACAGCCGGCGAAGCCAATTGGCGGGCCATTGGCCTCAGAGCCTTTGAGAATCCGCGAGCAGACATGATGTTGTGTAGAGGGCCGATGCAAAACTGACGAAAAAAAGAGGTTGAGAGGAGATGGGGACGAACAGACTTGACCTTCACCGACAATGGGAGAGAAAAAATTAGCCAGCTTGTATACCTTTAGTTACGAGGAGCTACCCTTGGGTGCTGACTTGCAAATAGCTCCGAAGTTAGGGATTGTGGGTACCAAGTTTTCTTGAGCGGAGCGATATCGGAGGGGGACCCCAGACCCAGACCCAGACGTGGGCCCAGACTCAGGCAAGCGATCTTGCCCCGCTGTCATCTGCCAAGCAACCAACTGCGAGGAACGGAACCGTTGTTAACAATTCTCGGCTTCCCAACGGTGCGGCGGCGGCGGGCGGTGACAAGGCATGGGTAAGCCTCAGCTGCGTTTCCACTGAAAGGCTCCTAAATCAGCACCATCGCCGTCCTCTCTCTGGGTTTTGGATCACCGCGGCGTCGATGCCTTACGTACCTACCTTGGGTATTTGCGACGTAAGGTACTGGAGTGTGGAAAATGATGCATGATGCATAAAAAAACGACCAAATGTAAGCCAATCTTAACGACAGCGAAACCGCTGAAAATCGCTAGCAACGACGTCGCTTGCCAGTCCGCCCGCCCATTCCGTCCCAGTCCCATCCCATGTCGCCATGTTAGTCCCATCCATCTCCAATGTAGGCAACTTCCGCCCGATACCCCGTCTAGCACAGACTAGACCTTCTCTAGATAAATCGTGGCCTCAGCCGTCCTGATTTGCCGTGAGATGGATGCATCTGTGTGCAAGTGATATATCTCCCACCCTGCGACAACTCTTGACACGGCCAACTCTTCATGTGACTTGCCCAAAACCAGGTTCCTTGTGCCGACACATACGCCGCAGGGCTAGTCGATAGCAAAAAGTATACCGTGACTTGGAGCAGCACGGCCAACCTCCTACTTCATAACAGGCTTCGCCCTACTTTAGCACGCGATCAAAGGCAATGCCCTTGACGGCACCTCCGCCCATCGAGGTCCGGACGTTCCGCTTGAAGCCCTCCCGGTTGCTTCTGAGGTCTTCGGCCGCGTCCTTGTTCAGTGGGTCCGATGCGTTCGGCTCGAGAAACAGGAACTATGCGACCCATTGGGGTAGAATCCCGTCAGCCTTGGACTCCTCGTATTTGCTTGTACCGTTCAAGGTCCGTCGATACTCTCCTTCTGCCACGTACCTGGAGACCGACAATGACGGCGTTGAGGTTCAGAACCGGCTTCCAATCCTCGCGCAAAATGTTCAGGCAAACCTTGCCCTCCAGATCGATATTTGGGTGGTAAATCTTTTGCTCGCATAGGACCTTTGGTGGCTCGTGTGGGAAATTCTGGTTGATCTTGAAGTCGAACGTGAAGCGTCCGCCGCGGTACATGCCCTCGTCCGGCTCGATGATAAGTCTAAAGTTGAGGATGTCGTCGGGGTCGGGGAACTCGGTCTTCATCGTCGTGCCAAGGTAAAGCTCTGATAGGTCTGCATGACGGGAGAGGGCGAGGGCCCTATGTTAGCACTGCTTGTATAGAATCCCGGCCGACGGTGAGGGCGCTGTCGACGTGCCCTTTTGCACGCGTAGTTGTGCGGCTGTGACCTTCTTCTTCTTGCCACCTGCGGCCCCATCGGCCGACTCGGCCTTTTGCTGCTCTTTTTTCTGTATGTGCGCGAGGCATTAGTAGGCGCTCAGTTGCCTTGTTTTTGGGTTTGGAGAGGTGCGGCGACGCACCATAGACCATATTTTCAGCATCGTGGCGGCCTGGTCCCAGGAGGATAAACGGTCAAGAAAGGTATCTAAGGGTAAAGACCAGGCAATCACAAAAAAAAATGTTAAAGTGTACCCAGCGCAGTTGAAAGGAGTGTTGC
>JASAOQ010003123.1:0-66428 GCA_031306065.1 Pseudopyricularia cyperi | reverse complement strand
CCCCCGCTGCCGCCAGCTCGATCAACAGCCTGCCTCCCAAGCAGACTGCGATCCCCCCGAGCATTCGCAGCATGTCGTCAAATTCGTCGTCAACCCTCTCCGCGAACCCGCCCGTGACCGCCGCGCAGGTCATAGCCATGGCGCGCAATGCCATGGCCGAGGCTCTCAAGGAGCACGAGTCCCAGGCCGCTGAGGCCAGCGGTGTCAGTAACGAGCTGAAACCCGGCGTCACCATTGACCTGAGTCGCAAAAATATTCAGGACCTTCCCGAAGAGATTGTCGATGTGATCAAGCACGAGCTTGAGCGGTATGTTGCTTCTGTCGCGCATGCATGCTCTCAATGAATTTCCGTCTCCGGCCTGTTCGACTGACCACGTTTTTACGCCTTGTTTAGACTAGCACTTTCTCATAACAAGATCGCCTCGTTTCCGGTCCGATGGTCCGAATGCTCCTCTTTGCGCTACCTGAACGTCCGGAATAACGACCTCAGAGAGTTTCCGCTGCCGGTAAGCCCAAAAAAACTTATCACCAGATCTACGGGTAGCGCGCATCTTTAGCCAACCGGACAGGACTAACGTGTAATTGTATCTTTAGCTATGCCACCTTAAAAGTCTCGAGATCTTAGACTTGGGACGCAACAAGATCCGATCGCTGCCGCCCGAAATAGTCAAACTTACATCTCTCAAGGTGTTTGCGGTGCAGAAGAATCGCATCGAAGAGTTGCCCATCTGCCTGGCGGACATGGGCTCGCTTCAAATGATCAAGTTGGAAGGGAATCCAATTAGGTTTCCGCCACCCGAAGTCCTGCAGGTGCAGGCGACAAGTCCACCAAACGAGGGTCACCTGAAAGAAAGCGAGGTCACCGAGTTGACGGTCACAGCGCACATCAAAAAGTTTATGAAGCAGAGGGCCTATGAGATCAACTCGCACAACAGAGCCGAGTCTGAATTGGGTATGGACGAATCGAGTGAGGGGATGGAGACTCCGCGGGTCCCAATCAAGCGCGTTGTTAGCGGACGTTTCCCCGTTAGAGTCAATGGGGCAGGGCTCCCGGACCTAAGGTCGCCTGCTCTGGCGCGGCCCGGACCACCGCCGATCCCTACGCGCTCGCACTACCGGGGCCTGTCTCAACAGAACACGGCCCCGAGGAAGCCGGGTGTGATGCCCTTGACAATTGGGAATGTTAACGAGCGCATGCGAAGCAATTCAGAGACGCTGTTGCAGGCCTCCCGGGCAGAACGGGAACGCTCTCGGCGCATGGGTCTCCTCTCCCAAAAAGCTCAGCAACTGGGAACTCTTGACGAGACTCAGGCCAACAACCGTTTTTCTCACTATCGTGGTCTCAGCCACGGCTCCGCGATGCAAGGCTCTAGCCCGACACTAAATGGCAAGATACCCGGCAGTCCTGCCGAATCCATCCTGCAGCGACCGATATACGTGCGCAGGCTGTCCATCTTGCCCGAGAGGAGACGAGAGTCCAAATTTGTCGATCCCGTGCTCGAGGCTGCAAAGGGCGTGCTATACTCGATATTTCAAATTCACCCCATGATTCAGATGCTTATGGGTTTGACGAGCGACGGCCTAGCTAAGCGCTCCAGTCTAGAGATCGTCTTTTACAACACCAACTCGCATGTGGAAGAGCTCGAGCAGGAGATTCAACGCCACGAGGCCGACGAGGACGGCGGGTCCCAGTTTGACAACGAGAATGTGCAGCGCGCATGCATCACCCTTGTTAATGCCTACGCGCACGTTTGCTCTCTGCTCGCGAGTAACGTCAATCTCTTCATCGACAATGGCGACCCTCGGTATATTCGAACTTTGATGATGCAGCTCTACAATAGTGTCATGGAGCTGCGAGTGACAACTTCGCATGTGCTGCCAGAAGAAGGTCATCGCAGGGCCGCCAGCCGAACGGCTGCCAACTCTGGGACCATTCGCCCACGCTCTCGCGAGAACGCCGCCACTCCGACCGCTGAGAGGCCAAATGGGATCCCCCGGAGTGCGGCCCGTAGCAACTTGGTCCACAACCCGAGTAACCTTAGGGTCGCCACCGATGTCCCGCTGTCCAGCATTCCATATGTCAACGGTTCAGGGCGCACGGCCACCCTTACTTCGGCCACGCCTCGTTCGGGAGAGTCCTTCGTTTCCACAGGCAGCCGCGGCTTGGCAGCCGACTTCACTGAGGAGGATCGCATCTTTGAGAACATATTCTTGGCTTTACAAAAGTCAACGGATCTGGTAGTGCGGTTGCTGCCGGCGTTCAACCACCAGTATAACGCCGGTTTGCAAACAGCAATGCAACATCGCAACACTCGAGAATCCCAAATGTGGAAGTCGTTGATTGCTAAGTGCTCGATGACGATCCAGCAGACGGAGAAACTGAAGACGCGGCTGTCGATGATCAAGCTCAAGGAGCCTGGCATCAGAACCCAGGGCTTCTTCTGGAATGACGTGCGCGACTTTGTGGATTCGTGGGCAGAGTTTGGCAGTAAGGTCAGGGAGGTCGAAAAGCCACTATCGCTGCCGGCCGATACCAGGATGCGCCTGCGACCATTCCAGAAGAGCATCCAGGAGGCTTCGAGTCTAATTCTTCGCTCGCCCTGGGGCTACTGGCTTCGACCGGGTCTGGCCCAGAGCAATGGAAGCGGTATCTTCAGCCCAGGCGGTTCCTCGGAACCCTCAAGTGCGAATGGGGACCGACAGTACCATCAGAACGGGCAGTACCAGCAGAATGGGCAGTACGGCAACACAAACCACAACCACTTGCACCACTCTCACGTACAACTTCCAATGACCCCTCAGAGCGCTGCACTGGGACCTGCGGTACAGGCCACGGTGCCGGCCACGCCAAACAGCGGGTCTTTTGCTGCAGCGTTGACGGGAAACGTCTTTGAGCGGGCTGACGCGCTCATGTCACAGGGTGGCCCGTCGTCGATACACTCGCACTCTCGCCACGGGACCTTCACCTCATCTACGTCGGGCTCTTCTGGGATGAGCGGTAGCTTCAACTCGATCAGCAGTACTTTGTCATCCAATACCAGCTACAACGATGGTATGTCGGGCGGGCACTCGGCCTCCTCGTCATCATCCGTCATCAGTCCCGGTGGGCTGGGAGGCGGACCAGGACCCATGGCGTCAGCCTTTCCTTTGCGTATGCATAATGGCGGGAGGGTGGCACTGTAGATTTCCATCCATTCATCCCTTCCGATTGTTTATATTTTCCATTACATCGGTTTTAGGGTTTAGGGAGCGGCTTTTCTTTCAATTCCTTAGCTGGCTGAAGAGGCGCCTCCCAACGACGATCTGCGCATACATGACTTTCTTGGACAAAGGTCGGGGGCCGTTATTTTCTCTTATACTTCTCCACACACATAACATGCCGTCTCGCGGCCATATCACCGACCCTAACCGTCTGGGGGCATTCTTTACATGGCGGGTTTAAATCATAATGTGTGCAATTTATTCTGGTTGGCTCTTGTCTTTGTTTTTTTTTCATTTCTTTTTTTTTCATTTTACTTCGCAGGCCGAAACATTTGAACCCCCCTTTTTGGGTTTGGCCGTCCTTGGTCTTTGGTTGATAGCTGCTTGGGAGAAAACATGATTTAGCCTGGAGTTACCGGAACATTGTGTATATTTTCTTCTCTTTGAACATTGCGCAAGGCGTTTTCTTTTTGGGAAGTTGGGAGAAACCATGTATTTCGCGGACGAGAAACGTGCCGTGGCAATAATCAGAACAAGATACACGACCTTTTTTTCTTTCTTTTATTGCAACACCATATTCATTCCGCGTGGGACTCATGCAAAACTCGATGGTAGATATGGCTGAGGAAGAAATGCTGTCGTACAAGTAAACCGGATCGCCACGTTCCCAATGTATACTCTTTGCATATACAAATCAACATTAACTGTGTGGTATGATAGGGTACATAGCATTACATATAATGACATTTGATGATACAAGCAGCTTGACGATAGTTTGAAACACTGGTCGCGCGTCAAATCATCACCTCCTGCCATGTTTCGGGCCAATTTTTTCCTTGCCGTCCATCCACGGCCGGAGAACCTCGGGGATAGTAACCGTCATCGAGTCCTCGTCCCATCCGCCCTCGAGGATGGCGGCCAGGACGCGGGGCACAGCAAGAGCGGTGCCGTTGACGGTCCACGGATACGTCATCTTGCCGGCGGCGCGCATCTTGGTGACCAGCCGGCGGGTCTGGTAGTCGGTGCAGATGCTGGCTGACGTGACCTCGCCCCAGCCGTCGTCGCGCAGGAGCCTGCGCGAGGGGAAGAAGGCCTCGATGTCGTTCTTGCGCGTCGCCGAGGCCCCGAGGTCGGTCGAGGGCATCTCGAGCACCCGGCAGCGGAGGCCGAGCGCGCCGAGGATCTCGGTCTGTATGTCGAGCATCTCGTCGAACAGGTCCATGGTCGCCGCCTCGTCGGGGCCGGTCCACGCGAACATCTCGACCTTGGTGAACTCGTGCACCCGATACAGGCCCTTTGTGTCGACGCCGCGGGCGCCGGCCTCGGCGCGGTAGCAGCGCGACACGGCGACGCGGCGCATGGGCAGGTCCGACTCGTCGAGCTGCGCGTCGGCCTTCATCCCCGCGAGCGGTATCTCGGCCGTGCCGGCCAGGCACAGCTCCGGGCGCCCGCGCTCGGCGTCGGCCGCGGACTGGGCCAGGTTGTAGATCTGCGTCTCGCCATTCTGGTCGCGGGGCTGGAAGCCGCATGCGTCGGCGATGTGGGAGTAGACTATCGACGGCGGGCTGACCTGCGTCCAGCCGTGGCGCGTGGCCACGGCCAGGGCGTACTGCACCAGGGCCTGCTCCAGCGCCGCCCCGTCGCCCAGAAGGTAGTACCAGCCCCAGCCGGACGCGGTCGCGGCGCCGGCAAAGTCCATCAGACCCAGCTCTGAGCCGATGTGGACGTGCGAGCGCCAGACGCGGTCCGACTTGGCCGTCGACTCGAGCAGCGCCGTCGGGTCGTCGTTGTCGACGTTGATGTAGCTCAGCACGAGCGGCTCGCTGCCCCTGGGCGTGCTATCGCTCGTCAGGTTGGGCAGCGCCAGGCCGAGCGTGTGCATCTCGGCCGTCAGCCTCTCCTCGGTCTCTTCGATGGACGACAGCTGCTGTTTAAGCCGCTTCCCTTCCTCCAGTAACTCCTCGCGCGACATTTCCCTCAGGCCTTGGGATGTCTCGTCCGGCGTCTCGGTCAGTGAGGCCGACGGGTTGGCCAGCTGGCGGCGCAGCAGGTTGGAGCGCTCGCGGAGGGTGCGGCCCTCGCGCTGGCGCGCCTGCCACTGCTCGAACAGGGCATTGATACGCGCCGGGTATGCGCTCTGGGCCTTGTAGTTCCTCTCGAGACAGTTCTGCTCGTACAGTGCCGGGTTCTGGCGGATCTGCTTCAGATCAATGACAGCTTTTGGTGCGATCGTGGGCCGGGACGGCGCTGCGCCTTGTGGCTGCGTTTGTCCCGTTTCAGTCGCTGAAGAGCTATATAACCTTGAGATTGGGCCTGAACATAAAGTAGTCGAGCGAGGCAGCCGTCGCGGCACTTGACGAGATAGTCTCCTCATGATTGCTTGCTGATGTGGGTTTATTTACGAGCTACTGCTCAGCGCGATTGATGCCGTATGCAATATTATGTACGCATTATCCTGATACATCCGTACGAGGCATCGCCAAGTCACGTCATTGTACAGCCTTCGTCCGTCGATGGGATGGGAAATCGTCACAGGGGTCTGTTAAAACGCCCATTCAAAACCAGTCCCAGGGTCTTGCGATAAGATAGCACGACCGGCGGTGACGTGCGGCGCAACGACGTCGGCCCCGCCAAAAATTTTGGCATCGGCGTTGCTAATCCTAGGTAGTATTGGCAGTGTTTTGTATGCGCCAGAGGGAACCTTGCTGGACACTCACCATCCAACAACTCTCCCGTCAACCCGAGACCCCGACAACAAGGCGCTCACAGGGAGCGAGGTTCAAATGTACAACAGATGGGTGCCGCCGCCCAAGGGAGGGGCGTCCAGAGTCGAGCCAGCTGCTCCGCCTCCGCCTCAACCAGCCCCCGATGTTGCGCCGCCACCAGGCTCATCAACCACCCCGTATGCCCGATATGTACCCCCAAAGGCTACCAAGCCACTGTCAACGGGACCCGTCCAACCTGTCAGCTCGGCACAACCTCGCAAGATTGTCTTCGACTCCAATGAGTCCCAAAGCCCTTCTGCCGTTGGGGGAAAAGTGAAGATAGCAACTGAGTTCGACCAAGATGGAGGCGAGCCAAGGAGAAAGCGGGCAAAGATAGAGGCCCCGTCACTGGGTGAAGCCAAGGGCGAGAAAAGGAGCCGTAGACTGGATTCTGCTCCTGATGTGTCAAACTCGACAAGCTCGGCCTCGGGCGACGGCAAAAGTATAGCTGCTGTTCAGAGTGTAGGGCAGACAAAAGCCTCTGGGACACCTCTAAAGTCTGCGTTGAAACCCCCGAGGACTAGAGAAGGTGCAGATAAGCTTCCCGCAGATATCAAAGAGTCTGTGGAACCTGTATCGCTGCCCCCAGACAGCAAGAAGAGGAAGAAGAAGAAGCACAAGGAAGATACGGAGATGAAGGACGCCGATGAAGAGGACGCGGATGAGCAGTCATCCGGGGAAGATGAACTCGCAAGGAGACACAAAGCCATTCTCAAGAAGAAAGACGCGGCTCTGAAGAAAGCCACAAAACCGGCTATAGATGCCCAAGGTGGTGATCTTATCAATGGAGAAGGGAGTCCAGCGCAGCCGCTCGCACAGCTACACCTAGATCAGAGTGCATCCGAGGTGCATGGCTTGGAGCCTCTTCCCCAGCCTGCTCCTGCTGTAGCTGGAAATGCTGACTTGAACTATGACACCCTGCCGCCATGGCTGCAAAATCCTATACATGTCTCCTCGGACACGGAGGCTGACTGGACCAGCTTGGGTCTGAAGTCGGAGCTTGGGATATCTCCCGAGATCGCTAGTTATCTAGCTACAAAGGGGTATCCCAAGGCTTTTGCTGTGCAGACAGCAGTGCTCCCCAGGTTGCTACCAAGCCCTGCCAGGCAGGGCGACCTTGTCATCTCAGCAGCCACAGGTTCGGGCAAGACTTTGGCCTACGTTCTCCCTATGATACGAGATATCAGCCTGGGAGCGGTGACAAAGCTCAGAGCCTTGATCGTCGTTCCCACCCGTGAGCTGGTGCAACAAGTCAACGAGGTCTGCATCATATGCGCCGCTGCCTATGCTCGTCAGCCCAACCGAAAGACGGTCAAGATTGGCACCGCCGTGGGTAACCAGACCTTCAAGAAGGAGGTGGAGAAGCTCGTTGGCCACGATCGACGTTATGACCCCGAGGGCTATGCAAGTCTAGCCGAAACACGCCAGTGGGCAAATATCAGGAAGCGAGATGTCGAGGACCCATCATTTGACCTGTTTGCACTGGCGGATACGCCCTTACCGCTCGTCAACCACGTCAACCACGATATCTCAAAGGTTGACATCCTTATCTGCACTCCCGGCAGGTTGGTAGAGCACATTGAGCGCACCCAGGGCTTTAACCTCGACTATGTGCGTTGGCTGGTGGTTGACGAGGCGGATAAGCTGTTGGAGCAGAGCTACCAGCAGTGGCTTGAGCTCGTCATGGAGAAGCTCTCGTCAACTAGGCCGGGCTGCAGAGACTTTATGTTTCAGAACAAGTCCGGAGTTCGCAAGGTCATTCTCAGTGCCACAATGACTCGGAATGTCAGCCTGCTCAACAAGCTGAACCTGCGGCGGCCCGAGATGATTGTCCTCGAGGGGTCCATGGCCAAGCCGGCACTGGCATCGACATCTGTGACGGATATCGCAGGTTATTCGGCGGACGCGTCGTCATACGAGCTTGCGCTACCGAATCAGCTCTTCGAGTTTGCGATCAAGGTTCGGGATCCAGAACAGAAACCCATGTATTTGGTTGATCTGTTGAGTAGCTCGCATGTTCGGTCAAGACTTGCAAGTGGATCTGCCGAGAGCGATAGTGACTCGGACGACACGTCTTCGTCCGGAAGCTCCGATACGACATCCTCTGCCGACTCCGACTCCGACTCCGACTCCGACTCCGACGCAGATTCCGACCCCTCTGCCGACAGCGTAGTGGCTTCCAAGTCTGCAGCCCCGCTCGCGACCATAGACAGCATCCTGATATTCACAAAGTCCAACGAATCGGCCCTCAGGCTGTCGCGTCTTTTGGAGATGATGGCCCCTCGCCAGGTGGCATCCCGCATCGGCACCCTCACCTCCACGACGCGCACCTTGGAGCGGAGGCAGGTCATCCAAGCCTACAAGTCCGGCAAGCTGCGCGTGCTCGTGGCCTCAGACCTCGTGGCCCGCGGTCTCGACCTGCCCAACCTCGACCATGTCATCAACTACGACATGCCGCCCAGCGTGAGGTCATATGTCCACCGCGTGGGTCGCACGGCGCGCGCCGGCCGGCCCGGTCGGGCGTGGACGCTCTTCACCAAGGCTGAGGCCGGTTGGTTCTTTGCCGAGGTCGCCGGTTCCAAGAGCAGGCAGAGTAAGCCGGCCGACGGCAGAGAGGAGGACTTTGTGGCCATTCGTCGGTCGAACAAGGTCGCGACGGTCAAGGTCACGACACAGAGGACGCAGGGAGATTTGAAGAAGGGGCCGCCAGGCGATTTCTCCGAGGAGAGGATCGCTGAGTATGAGCGGGCTCTGGAGAGCCTTGGCAAAGAGGCCCGGGGATCGTGAAGCCTCCTGCATCACAGTGGTATATAGAACATGATGCCATAATTCAAAATTTGAATCATTGCCTCTTCCATTTTCTCAACAGTAGCCAGCCCCAGCCTTGTGAATTTGACATAGGTCCAAAGCCATATGAGTATGATAAGAGTTTATAGAATAGAGTAAACTAAGACGCTAGCAAAATGAGAAGATCAGGCATGTGGACTCGAGAGCTAGGCGCATATTCCCAGTGCCTACCATGTTTTGTCAAGGAACATTACTGGGCTTTATGAGCCGTGACCTTAGGCACGATCCACCACAGATGATAGCACTGGTCCGGAAGAGGCACCTCGGCACGCAGCGAATCGCCGTTCGCCTTGAGGCTCGAGATGGCTATCCCCGCGGCGATGCACGACTTGATGCAGCTCTTAACCCCGGCAAGCCAGCGCTGGTGCGTGGACCCGACGGCGAACGCTTCCCTCTCGGAGAACTTGACGAGGTGCTCGTAGGCCTTGCGTGCCCCCGCGACCGCCTTCTCGGCCGTGTCCAGCACCTCGTCTGTGGTAGCGAGATGCCTCATCTCGGACTGCCTCGAGAAGAGCTCGTATGGCGGGAGCTGGGGCAGTCCTATGCCCGCGAAAGGCTTCATGCGCACCTCGTACCGCAGCTCGCCGTTGCCGAAGTCGTTGGGAGGGGCCGGGCGGACGAGTTCGAGGCGGTACAAGGCCGTGTACAGGCAGTGCAGCGCAGTGGCCAGCTCCATGGTCACGGCGGCGTCGACCATGGCGGCGCGGAGGTAGGAGAGCGAGCGCGTGAGCATGGCCTCCTGGTCGGGCGGCAGGTCGCTCAGGTCCTCGGTGCTCTTTTTGGTCGACTTGTGCCGCAGCCGCAGCTCGTGCATGCTGAGGAGGGTGTACTTCTTGATGCGCTCGAGGTGGTGAATCCGCTTCTGCGCCAGGTACGTTAGATACCAGTACATGCCACCCAGCTCCTCGGGGGCGTAGAGCGAGAGCTCAAAGCCAAGCTGCACAATCCACTCCATGAGCCTCAGCTTGTAGAGGTATGCCCACGAAGACAGGGGGAGCGCGTTAGAGGTCGAGTTGGGGTCGTCGCGATCCATCCGTCTTTGCTGCTTGAGGGGGTGCTCCTCTATGGCTAGGCTAAGTAGCTGGTCAACCTCTTCGGCGTCGAGCTGCACCAGATCCAGCTCGTTTACCAGGTGGCACATGTTTCGGCGTGCGCGGCAGCGGTTCTGGCATAGTGCTTGGAAGACCTCGAGATAGTGCTGTGCCGCGCGCTGTCGAAACACCTCCATCTGGTACGAGATGGCGTAGCGAGGGTCGTGCGGAACCTCGACCGAGTCGTTTTGGGGATCGAGAAGGAGACTGCATGGCATGACTACTAGCGAGAAGTCATCGTCCATGAGCTTTCGGATGCTCAAGGTTCCGAGGATGATTTGGTCCTTGAAGATATAGCTCTCCAGCAGCGTACGGATAAACACTATGGGCTGCGGCTTCTTGGCCTGGAAATGGAACACAAAATTCTGATGAGCAACGTAGAATGGGCGTCAGTACCGCTAAATCAAAACTCACTGAGGCAACCGCTTGCTTACCAGCAGAGTCTGGGAATCATGATAATTCAGAACATCGATAATCTCCAGCCCATCTGCGACAAATTTGGCCCACATTTCATAGGCCTGGGGGAACCCGAGCTCGACGATGGGCCGTGGAGGCATCGTGCTAGCCAAGCGTCGCTGCAGCTTGGGACTAAAGGCGTCCGGCACCGGTTGTCCAAGGTAGTGCGATGAGTTGACCTGCTCCAAAACGGCCTTGAGCTCCACCCAGGGCATCTTTATAGAATCCGGGTTGCTGCGCAGACCTGTGAGCTCAATGGCCCGGAGAATGGCATACCGTAGTTCGAGACGGTAGTCTATAGCCTCGACGATCTCCGGCGTCAAGACAACCTGTAAACGCCGTACTAGCGATCGGGCATCTTGTATATGATCACGAATCTCCTCCCGACTGATGTTGTCCAGAAGGCTCTGGTTATATGTGTTTGTGACGAAATCCTCCTCCTATATGAAGCTCTCATGTGTTAGTCTCGGCGGGGCACCACGTAAATAAAGGAGCAGGGTTACTGCCGTTGACAAGTTTATTTACCTCGTAGTAATGCTCGCTTTTGATCTGCTCGTTGACATACCAACATGTCTTTAACAGACCGAGGCAGTATGCCCGCAGAATCGCATGCAATGCACTTGCCAGCTCGCCTTCCTGGCCATCCCCCGGTCTCGACGTCAAGGCGTCCCCGCGAAGGAAGTGAGCTTCGTCAATGGTTTGAGGCGTTGGGTCCATCATTCTCGCAACGTGGACACTTGTGAGGATGGTCTGTGAGAGGGGATACCCAGAGTGCCATGACATCTGCAAGTTCATATCTCCCCCTTAGCAGCGCATTCACAGCAGACAGCTTTACCTCATTTCATGGACATCCATCCTGCTCACCTCATGGCAGAGTAGCTGGTCGATAATACCAATCACCTCTGTAGGAAGCAAGGGTATTGCGACGTCATAGTCGGGATCGAGGGATTCGCCATCCGCCAGACAGCCACTATCCATCTTGGGATCCATGATCTGAGCCCTCTCAGTGTCAGTGAACTTGACTTATAAGTTGAAAGCGCAAGAAAGTCTCTCAACTCACCTCGAGCGCGCCTACGGACTCGAAAAGTGTAAAGTATCCATCCTTGACCAGGCTTCCCGGCTTCAAAGCTACCCACTCCAAGACAACATGCGGTAAGCAAAGAGAAAATAAGAAAACACATCAAGCGAGTACCTATGTAGGGAGGAACCCCAGCACACAGACGAACCTTGTGCTGCTTTGGTGAACCTTTCTGTAATATCGAAAGAGACAACGCCCTGGCTAGTCACACTGCGCTCGGGAGCTGCCTGAACCCTGCCGCCGGCAAGGGACAAGCCGGACAGGCTATTGGACATGGCGACATCGCCGCTCTTATCCCCGGCATCCCGTCCGTCAAGGGGCGCGCCGCTAAAGAGCGACATGGCGATGGCCAAGGCTCTCGAGTCCTTGGCGCCGCAACGGAGTACCTGAGCCTGACAGAGTCAGAAGATCTTCTCATCTCGAACTTGATTCCATGCCGAATCTGCCGTGATAATATGCTGACTTTTGGGAATGAGGGGGAGAAATGCATACGGAAATGGAGCATAAACAAAGGCACACAAAAAAGCACAAAAAGCAGCTCACACAAGTCGCCTGTGAGAAGGTGACGTAAAGAAAGAAAGGGATGGAAACAGAAGAAAAAAGAGAAAAGGGATGCAGCAAAGTGACTGCGAGGACTGAGTGCAGGCGGTCGCCCCAAGGCGTTTTGCTTTGCAGTTGATGTACGTACAGGAGGGGTGCTACAGTACCTCTATGATACTCCGCCTACGCAAGGTACGACGAAGAGGTGCGCAATTTTGGCCTTTGTCAATCGGTCGAGTTGGGTGCGGTCGCAGTATCCAAATACTGATCTACCGAAGATATATCGGGCTATCCGCGAAAAAAAAAGAAATCCTTTCTTTTCTTATTGTTGCAAGTATCGCTCGCGCTGGCGATAGAGAAGAAGTACTCTTGATCCAGTCTAGGAGCATGTACTGTTGCTGCGCTCCATGTTGCGTTGCGCTGCGCTGGCTGGAGCGGAGCCAAAGCCGATGGATGCGGTGGCGGACTACTACTACTCGTCGGCAGAGGCGCCGCGACGGCAACTGGCCCAGGACCGCTATCATCCGCATTTGCAACGTCAAACCCTTCATTTTTGACTAGACTAGTCTAGAACAATTGTAACTGCCTTTACCAAAATTGCCATTGACGGCCATCACCATCAATTGTTCGAGACAAGCACAGACAGCTATCCCATCATCAATGGGCTCAGTTCCGAGTTCATAGTCATCAGTTGTTTGTATCACCCGGGCCATCCATGGACAAAGGCTAGCCCTTTTTTTGGATTTGAAGCTGCTCTTCTTGAATGTCTATCGTTGGCATGGAAAACTCCTCGATATGATCATACACCTCCATTCGCCATGCGTCCATTTCTTACCACCACATCTCAGGCTCTCATCCGCTGCCCATGCATTCCAGAAGCTTATGACGACCCGGTGGCCGGCGCCGTGCTGGCCTCGGCGAGGTTCTGCATCTCGCCCTGCTTTCCGTTCTGGTTTGTTTGTACAAGCATTGGTCAGCTGGGGGTCATGACGGGAAAGATAGAGACCGAAACTTTCACAAGCCATTCGTAGTCTGGCGCGCTGTAGGGCCAACTCACATTCCACTTGGCGAACCGCAGGTCCATCTCGCCGCGGCGCTCGGCGACAATTCTCTTGTCATCCTTCAGGCTTCGGCGGACCGCACGACCGGCAATGGCCAGGTAGCGGTTGTAGCTATCGTCAGGCGAGCGAGGTTTTCGTGTTAGCTGATTAATGGATGGTCTTTAGTTGCAAGGGTTACAGCTGTCGCTTCCGAGGACCGATTGAGGTGGAACTCACGTAATACCAGCGGCTTTCCACGCAAAAGTCATCTTGAAGTCGTAGTTTGGGGGTTCGTCGAGGAGATCGGAAGTAAAGGACAATGTTCGGCAGGTTATCCTGTCTGGTCTGCGGGAGAAATTGCAATGCGCCAAAGCTCGGGACCCATCAAAACGTCTGCCCGGCGCTGGCCGCGTCAAGGGTCAGGCTTCTAATCACGTGATGAGACACCGGATATCCCATCCTCTCATCCCCCCATTAACCTCGGACTAACTTTCAACCTACAAGTAACAAAGTCCAAGTTGGGAGCGCTGAACGATTACATGGCCAAAACTGCAAAACTGCAGTGTAACATGAATGCGTTTTCTAGCTTTTGAGTAACTTCAATTACAACTCTATGAGATTTTGCGTGTCTTCCCATCTGTCGGGAATGTCTCGAGCCTTATCTTGGAACTGGGCTCTTAACGTCGCAGTAACTAGTCGGCCTTTTTGTCTAACAGGTGGTTTTCACATATGCACAAGGACTCGCCGTGTGGCGTAGATAAAAAACTGTTAATACAATCCAAGCTCCTCTCCTTCAACCCAAGCTTTATACCTTGAGCCCCAGCTCCGCAGCGAACGGCAGGACGTGCAGGTCACCAACGGCAGATACCGAGGCCTTGCCGTCAGTGATGGCCTTTGCAGCCTGTTGTGGTCATGTCACATCAGCAATCCAATCTTGAAAATGGGGGTACACAGTCCCACTGAGCCATAGAATACTTACAGCCTTGAGCTTCTCTCCCGTAACCGTCTCCAGACTCTTGATAGTCTCGGCCGCCTTGAAGAGCTGAGCACCGTGAATGATGCTGGAGCCAGCAGCGACGATTCCAGCACCGGTGAGCTCGTGGGCGGTGAGCGCGTTGAACTTTGCCTTGGCAATGGCCTTGGACAGGTCCTCCTGTGCAACGCCACCCTCAGCAATGGACTTGAGTGCCTTGACAGACTCCTCCGCAAGCTTGCGGACGGCCGGGCCAGTACCAGAAATCTGGATGGTCAAGAGGCCAGCATCCGAATAAGGCAGATTCTTGGAAACAGCAGTGGCACCTGGTGTGTTCGCAGCTGCCTTGGCAAGCAGGCTGAAGCCGGTGGACCAGCTGACGCTAGAGTTGCCGCCCAGGAGAGCCTCGATGACTGCGATCTCAGGCTTGGACTCGGCAATGCTGGCGCTGGGGAAGGCAATCACGAAAGCGTTCTTGCCGGGGAGCTCAGACCGGTGCTCGCCACCATAGTAGGTCGACTTGTTTTCCAGGGTTGACAGGGCATTGGCGGGCTTGCTAGGAAGGCCCTGGAAAAAAGACTCAACCCACTTTTGCAGGCCATTCTGAGACGCGCCATCAGCGACCAGAGCAACATTCGACTTGGTGTAAGCGCTGCCGGCGAAGGCAGCGACCGAGTGCTCGTCCATGTATTTGGAGAGAGGCGTTGACGTAGACGGATAGACGGGTGCGCCCAGACCACTGTGGAAAGCTACAGCGTGTGCCTCGTCGACTGCCTTGGCAAGGGAGTTACCAGCCAGCTTCTCTTGCAGGAGACGAACCGTCGGCTCAACCTCCTCGTGAAGCTCATGAGCTGTGCGAGATAGGTACAATGTTGTTAGTGCCGCCCAGTATGGGGAATAATCCTCCTCTCCGTCCAATGAATCGAAATTGTAACGTACTGGTGTACCTCGTCTCAGTGGCGACCTCGCCGAGGAGCTCAACGAAGTAAGGGAGGTCATCCCTAAGGAATGAAGCCTCCAGGACAACGGCCTCGCGAGTGTGGTAGGCCTTCAATTGACCGCCCAAAAGCTCGGTTTCTCGTGTAATGCGCAGGGCGGATCGTTTGTTGGTGTTCTAAAGCCGGTACAATATGTTAACGACCCAGGTCCATTCATATGAAACACAACTCCTCTGTGGCGTGTCTGTCCAACTTGCCTTGAACGCAAATTCTTCCAGACCAACAGTCAAGCCAGGCTGAGGCTGATACCTAGTGCCGGCCTTGACGACAAGAGCAAGCTTGGTGGTAGGGCCATTGGCGTCCTTGGAGGCGACCTTGAGGCCAGCGATGTCGGTAGGCTCGTACGATGCCGAGCTCGTGCCGGCAGCTCCTGGGGCTGGCGATGCGAAGCCGCGGGTCTGCGCGGCGTGAGCGCAGACAGGCCGGCGGACGGCCAGCTGGCTTCCCCTCCTGATGGCAGATCTTGAGATCATTTTACCGAGAGAGGGGGAGTGTGTATGGGTGGTTGCGTGGGCGTGGTTTTTTTTTTTCTGATCTGAATCCGCGAAGTCGGCAAGCTTCTCTCTCGACGGCAAGGTGCCCTCCAATTGAACTGTTGTTAATGTCAGCGGCTGAGGTCCAATCATTGACGTTCCGAGCAATTTTCGACGCTGGCCGAGCCACTCGCTGGGGCAGCCTGAGGCTTGTGCAAGTGTGGCTGGGGGCCGAGCGCTTGGCGCGTCGAAATTCGTCTGTACTGAGTTATGTTGATTAAACAGCTCGCCGATGACTCGGCAAGTGGAGCTTACGCCAAAACGCCGACCATGGCTTCCCCGCCATACCGAACGTCACCCATCCGAGTTTGTCAAAGCAGAGAAAAAAAAGTTTCCAACCCAACACTAAGGGTTGCATTTTGTTTGCGCATACCCACAACACTCCGTTTCTCTTCCAATGACCCCTCGGTAGCAACTGTGAGCTCTAGAGATAGTGAGAGGATCTCTAGAAGCCAAACAAATATCTGAGCTTCAACCCAGACGCCTCTTGCTGAAGCGTTCCCGCACGACCGTCGGTCATGCTTGTAGTGAGTCCGACACTTGAGTGCTTTGCGCGCTTGGATGGCATCTCTGACCTTGTGTCCATTGAACAGACAAAGCATCTCGCAGAGCTATGTTCTCTGTTGATTGACGATGTCTACGGAGAACTGCCCTCGGTATGCAACATGATCCCCATGCGCAACGCACCTTTCCGGGAGATAGTCTGCGCCTTGCCACTTGTAGAGATCCCTCTTAAATTGTCACTGACGCAAAAAAAACCAGCGCATCTTCTCTACCCTCCTCACAAGAGGTCGATCGACAGTCCCGCAGCTTGTGCACTATACATCTCTGACCCCCCGCCAGCTCCGCCATGGCCTCGCCGTCCTCATTCAGCACAACCTGCTGTACTATTCGACCGGGTCGGCACTAACCGCGTACGAAGCCAACCCTGCCGCTGCCTACAACCTGCTCCGCGCCGGAAAAATAGCCGATTTGGTTGGTACTCTTCACGGAGAGGCTGCCAAGGATGTCATACAAAGCATCATGGTGTTGGGGAACACTAGGATTGGAGACCTTCGAGACGCTTACGGCGCCAGGATCGAGAAGCACCGGGCGTCGCAGCCCCACACCAATGGCAACGCGAGCGTCAAAATGAACGGCGATAGTGAAGATGCATTTATGTCAGATGGCGAAAAGGGGGAAAGCAAACCCGGGCACACGGATTCACTCCTCGTCGGTTCCTTGGAACATCTCAACTCGATTCTTTGTCGCCTGGTGGAGGACGAGTTGCTGGTGCAGGTGAACTCTAAGATGTTTCAGAGCTTCGAGGATATCCATGGGGAGGTCCAGGCCGACATCGAGAGGAAGGAGTTCCCCCAGGGCGTCAAGGGAACCAGAGACAAGGAACGCTACCTGCGCCTTGTTGCTGAACGTATGCGTGACATCAGAGAAGAGGGCAAAAAGCTCAAACGAAAGCTTGAGGATAACCCCGTATCGACCAAGCGGCGCAAGATCCTCGACGGCGACATCAAAACAGGTTTCCAGGATGTGTACAGCCAACCACCACTTGACGTAGGTCGCCCCTGAATCGTCAGCTCGTGTTTAGAGGTAAACTGACGCGACTACCGAACAAACAGCCTGATGCGGTCCTCCGTGTGAACCACGAGAAGTTTCTGGTGGAATTGCGCAACAAAAGGCTCGCCGATGCTGTTTGTGACGCCATCGGAGAGACGACAGCCCACATTTACACTGTGCTCCTGAGCATACTGACCAAGAGGTTGTCACGGTGTCAAAAGCACCCGACCATTGACGCCTTCGCCGATAACGACGATGCGTGCAACTTTGTAACGACAAACGAGGTTTTCGACTCCCTCAGCACATCTCTCGATGTTGGTTCAGGCATCGGAAAAGTCGATCCGAATATGCTGGACCATCATTCTGTGGAAAAAATTCGTAGAACGCGTCCAAGGCCGACCGACCCGTTCACCATGAATGATGATGAAGAGATCAGTGACGACGACGAAGCGACTAACGGCCATGGCATCATTGAATATGACGAGGAGCTTGACAAGCTCTTGCTCAGGCAGCAAAATGCGGCCCCTGCAACCAACGGCACTCGAGAAACAAAAGTCAAATTCAAAGAGCCCAAGGAAAGTCGACTATCTCAGATGAGGCAGCACCTGCTGCTGTTATGCGAAAGTAGCCAGGGATTTCTCCGTCACTGCGGTAATGGACAGTGGACGGTGGACTTTGAGCCGCTTGTTCGTCGACTCCAGGAAACCGAGCTCGACACCGTCGTGGAGCGCAAGGTTGGACGACACTCCCTGCGCCTGATACGCATGGTGCGAAAGCGAGGCAAGGTTGATGAGAAGTCTTTGCCGAACCAGGCCATGATGGCCAAGGGAACCGTGCATAAGATTATGCTCGAAATGCAGACGCATGGTTTTGTTGATGTCCAGGAAGTACCCAAGGACAGCACGAGAAACGCCAAGTCGACGATTTTCCTCTGGTTCTGCGACACAGAATCGTCGCTCACCCAGTTTCTGGATAACACATATAAGACGATACTTCGCTGCCTGCAAGTGCGTGAGGTACACCGTCAAAATGCCCGCGAGGTCTTGCGGTTCGTGGAGCGACCCGATATCAAGGGTCGGGAGCAGGAAGCGCTCGAGAAGAAGTACTTTGACCGCTACGACCAGTATCGGCAAATCGAAGACAAGATCCTGGGACATGCTATGCGCCTCGATGACATTATCTCGATACTAAGGGACTACTGATCTTTCTCCGGTGGCGCTGGCTAGCATATACGACTGGGTTCGCTGGTAGGGTTTGCCAGCAGAGGGCTGGGCAGTGCGTTAATATCTGCGGCCATTACTGATACCCCATAACTCTAAATAAACTATAGAAACGTGTTCAAATGGATTCACTGAAGCATTCCATGTTATCGTCATGTTTTTGTGTTTTTGTGCAAATATTGGGGGGCGCGATAATTAGACTACTTTATTCCATCTAATCATTTCCCAGTGTATGGTTTATTAGGTAATCATCTTCTCGGGGCTTACAGGATTCAACATAATAATTAATATTCTCCAGGAAAATGCACAAAGACCTGGTCTACTGTAGTCCCATTTAACAAGCTTCCAATTTCCACGTTTGATTCGTCGGAGCTAGGGCCCCCCCTGTCGTAAGCTGCGCGGACTTCGGCGGGCGACAAAATTTTTGGTCCGATTCAGTCCTAGCAGACAGAGCCTTTTTGTCTTGACCATTACCAGTCCCAATTCTTCAGCTCTGCCCTTCTTTAGTATAAGTCCCTATCGACCTGCTGCTATACCTTCTGATTTTCCCGACCTTAAACTAGACCATTCTTTCACAAACTCTTGATAATTTCCAAGCCTTACAATGTCGCCCATCGCTGCCGGCAGTCAGAAGGAGTCGAACCTGGCGAGGTTGCTGGGCTCCGGGTCTGCAGGAATCTCTGAGCTCATGCTCTTCCACCCTGTACGTTGCAGCGGACATGACGCGCTTTGGATACTATATAGTGTTAAATGGCAGCCATGGACTGACAGACCACCTACAGGTTGACACCATTGCCAAGCGCTTGATGAGCAACGAGACCAAGGTTCAGGGCATGAGCCAACTCAACTCCGTCATCTTCAGGGAGAAGGCCTCCGCGCCTGTCTCCAAGAAGTTTCTCTCCCTGTTTCCCGGCCTTGGATACGCCGCAGGATACAAGGTCCTGCAAAGAATCTATAAGTACGGCGGACAGCCCATTGCGCGCGACGCCCTCACGACCAGCTTCGGCAAGGACTTCGAGAACGCTTTTGGGAAGAAGACGGGCAAGGCCATCCTCCACTCGACGGCCGGCAGTCTCATCGGCATCGGAGAGATTGTCCTGCTCCCGCTCGACGTGCTGAAGATCAAGAGGCAGACGAACCCCGAGGCCTTCCGTGGCCGAGGTGTGCTCGCCATCGTCAAGGACGAGGGTTTCGGGCTTTACAGGGGCTGGGGCTGGACGGCGGCCAGGAACGCGCCTGGGTCTTTCGCGGTATGCAAAAACTGTCCAAGAGCTTTTTGCAAAGATATTTTGCTGACATGGTCGGGATAACCTGCCTTTAGCTCTTTGGTGGTTCCGCGTTTGCCAAGGAGTTCATCTTCAAGCTTGAGGACTACAACAAGGCGACGTGGTTCCAGAACTTTGTTGCGTCCATCGCCGGTTCATCTGCGTCGCTGATTGTGTCGGCGCCGCTCGATGTCATCAAGACGAGGATCCAGAACAGGAACTTTGACAACCCCGAGAGCGGCTTCCGGATTCTGTCAAACATGGCCAGGAAGGAGGGCATGTCAAGTTTCTTCAAGGGCCTTGTACCAAAGGTATGTCATGTTCATGGTCCGACAAGTCGGACGCGTAATAAAGTGAATCCAGAAGGCTAACAACGATTTCTCTATAGCTCCTCATGACAGGTCCCAAGCTGACATTCTCATTCTGGCTGGCACAAACCCTCATCCCCGCCTTTGACCAAATTCTTGCTCGCAGCTAGAAAAAACAAGAGGGAAAAAAAACGATTGGGACCGGAGGGGTTTTTTCGAAAGAAGAGTACATCTGAATAATTGTAACAACATCTGACGAGTAGAATCTGCACGGGGTACAAAAAGGTAGACGGCGTTCGATTTATACCACGGACATATATATATTGTTGAGATTTCTTGGCGCTGGGTGACGTGGAAAGGCAGTGCCGCTTTGGCTGATTGATTAAGGTACCTATTCGGACCAGAGCAACTGATAGGTTCAGTGATTGCACGGAGGCAAAGGAACAAACCTAAATTTATTCACTACATAGTATGTAGCGGTCGTTTTTAATCAACTATCGACTCGGTCAAAGTGCGGTTCGTCCAAACACTTTTTCAGCTCCCTGACCTATATCCCATTGCGGTCCATGCCAGAATTAGAGTGACGTCGGAGGCTGCCAGGGCATTAGAACAACAAGGGTTCTTGCTGTCATTCCGTCTGATCGGTGCGATTCATTTAAATGGATGAGTTGCTGGATGTTTAGAGGAGAAGAAAAACGCGAACAGAGCGCGTCAGAGACCGGTGGTGTCTTATCGATATGTAACCGTTGTTGCGATGCCCACCTTCTTTCCCATTTGGCTCTCATGTGAGTTTTTCGCTGAACCCGTCGCAATATGTCTAAACTAGCAACTCTCGCACAGTATTCGAATCTGTCCAGCTGTCGGTTGCTTATATTGCAATACATATATCATCCTTTGGACTTTTATTTTATCAACGTTTGCGTCGTTAATCAAAGCCGGTCTGTCGCTCGAGACAGGATGGGGCGAGAGCTGCCAAGTAGCACCTGAGGTGCCTCGGTGCCCGCCATCCATTGTGGGGCACAAGCCAGCTTACCGCTGCAAGTGCGTCGGTTGCCACGGTGAAGCGCCCATGTTTACCTTTGTGTTGGGCCGTACCGCAGGCCACCAAACAATCCGACACCAAAGCGACAAAAAAGCATCCGCGATGGGAAGAACCACTAATTATACCACACGTATACGCACGCCATATCATCCTCCTTCTTCCCAAGCACAACAAAACAAAAAGTCCGATCCATACCATACAGGCCTCCCATCCTTCTCCCCATCCCATATCCCGGTTCTCAATCTCAAGACCTCCAATTTACGACTGTTATTTCTTCCCGACTTTTCCATTGCAGCCCTTCTGAGTACCAGTGCAGTTATCGAGACCCAGCCCAGCATTCCGTTTCATCCACCAACTTGACTTCCCCAGTATTCGCTACACCCACCTCAATCTATTCCTAGACTTTCAAACCATCAGCCTTCACCAGGGTTGTCTGGCGCGCCGAACCGACCGTCTGTCATGCGAAAAGACAATCACATTCCATCCACCTGAGGCACCGAAACAAACAACCAAACAACGCATCACCTACAACAATGCCTCCCATAGAAAGGGATGCCCCGGCCCTCGTATACGGAACGCTGAGACATCAGCATTCCGGATCACTATCTGACAACAGCAGAGCCCTGGTGCCAATGTGAGTATCCGTCCTTATCTGCTCGTTTGTGTCATCCACGGCGTCACTGGCAAGGAGGAGAATACCATTCTTTCTCCACCCCCGCACCCAACTCACTGACATCCTCTCGACAAACACAGGTGGGATAGCTCCGACCCCGAGAGGGCACCCCCGCCATTGCCTCTGAACCCCAACCCACAGTCGCCGGGTCTTGGCTCTCCGTCGAAGCCGGGAACCTCGGCGGCCATCCAGTCGGCACATGCAGCACTCACAGAAAAGGCCCGGGAAAGTTCACTAGGCCCCAGTTCCGCCTCGAAGAGGAAGAGCGAGGTCTCGCCCGAGAGGTCATCCTTGATCAAGAGCACGCCCGCCCACCGCCGCATGCAGTCATTGCAGCCTAGTACGGTTCGGGAGTTTGGCCTGATGCTGGAGAACGGCACGGGCGGCCGGGACTCGATTTCATCCACCCCGCACTCGACGGAGAAGTTTGGCCGGCCGGGCACGCCAAAAGACCCCTTTAGCGATTCGAGATCCCCCGAGGACGGCAGGCAGTCCGCTCTCTCCCTCTCCCCCGGTCCTAGTTTGACCCCTATCATTCGACCTATTGCTCGGAGGTCCACGCAAAGTATCCTTGGAGAGAACACACCGCCACAATCAGCCACGATGCTGGCCCTGCAGAATATGTCTACTCCGACAAAGGAGAAGACGGCCAGGGAGCTGCCGGTTCCGCAGCCCGCTTCAGTATCTGCCAGGGAGCTGCCGGAGACGCCCCTTTCCAATGTCACAAACAACTCCAGCGCCCTGGTTAGGCAACAACAGCCCCAGGCTTCGGTGGCGGTGGACTCGCTCTCTCAACAGATTCTCAGCCTTACGAATATCGCTACCTCGTTGCAGAAGGAGATGGCACAATTGAGCCGCAGGAGCAGGGACAACGCAACCGACCTGCTGAGTCTCAAAGAGGCCACAAACACCCGGGATGAGGACATTCGGAAAAGCCTGCGGGATCTCGTCAGCAACACCCAGGAAATATCCAAAGCGGCTCTCAGAGATCCGTACGGTGGCAACCTCCTCCTAGACAACAAGGCACATGTCGCCCCGTCGACAACGAAATCTGTGCGGCCTTTTTCCCTGCCTCGCATTCCTTCGCCGAACAGCTTCTCTGCATCCCTAGACGGCGATCGAATGAGCACGCCTTCGCTATGTGGCAGTGATGGGCCAGCCACGATGGGCCTACTGGAGAAGATTGTGCGCGATATGGGCACAAAGGACGGGCAGAACCTCTTGGTTGGAAGGCTGTCCGAGCTCGCGGAAAAGCTGTCTGGTATGGCCACTGCAGCCAAGGTTGAGGAGCTTCTCAAGCTTGTCAGGAACAGCCAGGATCAGTCAGTCGTCTTTTCCGGCGGGAGTGGCAACGGGAACTGGAACACCCCTCCCGGTAGGCCCAGGAATTTCAGCTTCGATGAAGACCCCTCCCCGGCCGCCAGGGAACTCGAGTTTGGTCGATCTGGACTGCCACCACCAGGAGCCCGGGCGCTGCCAGATCCGGCGCTTAGGGCCTCCTCGGCCCCACCGGTCGGCGACAACGAAGTCATCACCGAGGACATCATCCGGATCATCCGCACAGTCAAGGATAGCGTGGCCCAAGGAGGAGGCCTCACTGCTGAGGTCAAGGCTCTTGTACGGGAGCTTCGAGGAGAGGTCTTGGGAATGGGGCGGGAGATCGGACGGAGACTGGAAGAGGTTCAAGCAAAGAAGCCTAACCGTGACGAAAATGCGACTCGAGACGACGTGGCCAAGATCATCGATGATGGCCTGGAGGAGATGAAGCAGCATATGAACCAGCTGATGAAGGAGCACCGCCGTCAATCCGCCGTCGCCTCTCGTGGCCCAGTGGTCGACTACTCTGAGATCTACAACTCGATGCGGGCCGCCCTGAAGGACTCTCAGGCCATGAACAAGCCTCGCAAGGAAGAGATGACCAAGACGGACGTCATGCAAGCTATCCAGGAGGCCTGGGAGACCTACAAGCCTGATATTCAGGTACAGCAAATTGGTCTCGAGCGCGACGAGGTTCTCGATTGCTTGCAGGAGGGGCTTCGTGAGTACGCACCTCAAAATGATGTCAACCCTGGTGCCACCCGGGATGAGGTCTTCCAAGCTGTGGTGGAGGGCCTGAAGCACTTCACCCCACCACGGGTCGAGCCCGTCCAGACCTTGTCGCGTGACGAGATTCTCGGCGCAGTTCGAGAGTGTTTGGAGGAATTCGAATTTCCTGTTGCCCCTTCCGCCATGGGTGCTGAGCTCTCAAAGCAAGACATGGTGGACGCGGTTCGGGAGGGTCTCGAAGGCATGGAGCTGCCTCAACGCGACATGTCTGTTGTGTCCAAGGGCCTCGACGTTGATGAGTTGGAGGAACGTCTCCGCGAAATCATGCTCGTCATGCGCGAGGAGTTCCAAGCCGTTTCTGAGGAAGCCAAGCAAAACGTCGCCGCCAGCGGTCGGGATACAGAACAGGTTCTTGACGCGACCAAGGACGGATTCGACAAGTTGCGAGTCGACATCGAACGCTACGTCGATAGGGCTTCGGGAGCTGCCGGCCAAGAACAATTCTTGGAAGGGCTCGTGCGAACTCTTGACCTCTTCCGCGAGGAAATTTCCGACCTTGTATCGAAATCATCTGACAGCTCCCGCGAGTTGCTCACGTCCGAGATCGAAAACCTTCGCGACGCAGTCAATTCGTCGCTCGTCCCCATGTCTACCATCTCCCCTGCCCACAGCGGAGGAGGCAACAACAAGGAAGTCCTCGAGGCTCTCCATGATGGTATCGGCAGCCTTCGTAACGAGATGGCGAACCGGCCAATCGCTGGAACCAACGAGGTCCTGGACGCCCTGCAGGAAGGCCTCGAAGATCTCAAAGCATCCATTGAAAAGATGGCCAACAAACCCAGCGACTTGACAGCCAACGATGAGATCCTCGATGCGCTCAGGTCTGGATTGGATGGCGTCAAGTCCGAAATTGGAACCATACGGGATACGACAAACGAGAACGCGGTCGCTATCGTCCCCGACAACAGTGCTGCTGTCATCCCTCTAGATGTTCTCCGGCAAGATGACATCAAAAATCTCGAAGGTCTTATCACTCAGCTCCGCAGCAAGGTCGAGGGTATCGAGGCTGGCGCCGCTCCTGCCTCGCCTGTCGAGTCCTTCACGAAGGAAGACGTCGCGTCCAAGGAGGACCTCTCGAGTATTATTGCCATGCTTGAGAAACTTCAAGAGTCGGTTAACAACATGCCTAACAACACCCGGGAGCCCGCCGCTACGGACGCTGCGACAAGAGAGGACGTTGTCGCTATTGAGACAATACTCCGCAACGCCAAGTCGCGCCTCGACGACCTTATTGACGGCGAACAGGCTGTGCGGAAAGACCATATCGACGCCCTTGAGACTGTCTTGTTGGAGACAAAAGAGTCAGTGGCCGGCCTCACATCCAAGCTCGAGGGTGGCCTCGAAGTACTTTCACGCCAACAAGATCTTAAGGAGATCGAGTCTCTGATTGCCCAGGTCGCCAACGAGTTTGAGGAGATGAAGGATCGTCACGATAAACAATTTGATGACCCAGAGCGTGTCACCAAGACTAGCATCGAGGCGATTGAGGCCGTCTGCTTCGACGTCAAGAGTGCTGTCGACCAGATGGTCAAGGCCGACCTGGCAGCCCTTCCCAACAAGGAGGACCTTCAGAAGGTCGAGGATCTCCTGAAAGAGTTGAAGGAGAAGATTTCTGCAGACTCCGAGACCACCGCCAAGGCTTTCGACGACCGCCAGGCGGAGACCGTTGGCGTCAACGAGAGCGTCAAAGAGGTCAAGGCATTCCTCGAAGAATTCCAAACATCGATCAAGGAGAAGCTTGAAGCAGGAACAACAGGGATGGACTCGCTCACCAAGCTTCTCGAAGGCATAAGCGAAACGGCTAGCAAGAGCGCTACAGTTGGTGACGACCTGAAGGTCATGTTTGATGCTGTCAAGCTTGAATTTGAGGAGTCGCGTGCGGGTGTGGTGGGAATCAAGCTTGAGACGGACGAGAAGTTCCAGGAAACCACGGAAACTCTGTCTGCAAAGATTGACGAGAAGGTTGGCGAACTTCTCGCAAAGTACGACACCTTCCAGACCGAAATGGAAGAGCGCACGAAGAACGGTGAGGCCCGCGATCTCGGTCTCGAGGAGGCTGTTGTCGGCAGCAAAGCGGTGGCAGAGGAGGTCAAAACACTGATCGATACTCTCGGTGCCACCGTCACGGACTCGCTTGAGAAGATGGAGGAGGCATCCAAAACTGTGTTTGATCGAGTGGAGGATCTCGTTACCAAGACGGACGAGAACCAGACCGAAGCCAAAGCCGAACACCAGCTCACCCGCGACGAAATCAAACAAGCGTATGGCGCCGTTGAGGGCCTGCTGCAGGACAAGGTCGCCGAGTACCAGCCCCAGATCCTTGAGAGCATCAAGGATGTGCTTCTCCTCGTTGGCCAACACTTTGAGCATTCCAAGTCATCCACTGAAACCATTCAAGAGAAGATTGTCGAGGCAAAACCCGAGATCCCTCTACTTCCTCCACCTGAGAAGTATGATGACGCTCAAGTCATCGAGAGACTAGACAAACTCTCTGAGAGATATGACGGCACTCAAGTCATCGAGAGACTAGACAAGCTTTCAGAGAGATACGACGGGACTCAGGTTATTGAGAAGCTGGACATGCTTTCGGAGAAGTACAACGGCGAGCAAGTCATTGAGAAGCTGGACATGCTTTCGGATAAGTACAACGGCGAGCAAGTCATTGAAAAGCTGGACGTGCTTTCAGAGAAGTATGATGGCGCCGTTGTGCTCTCAAAGCTCGAGACTCTGGGTGAGGCTTTGGGTGAAAAATTTGACCAAACTCTCACTGTTCATGACAAGATCGATTCTCTTGCCTCAAAGAACGAAGAAGCTGCCCTCAAGGCCGAAGAAGCTGCTCTCAGCAATGGCGAGAAGATGGACAAGCTGTCGGAGCAACTCAATGGCGAGCACACGGCAGTAAATGAAAAGCTGGACAAGCTCGTGGACCACACCGAAACCGCGGGCAAGGCCTTTACCAAGCTCGACACACTCGAGAAGGTCCACCAGCAAGTATTGCAGACGGCTGCCGAAGTTTCGGCATTCGTGGCCGCACAGACACTGCGCATTGCTGATGAGCACGACGACCGCGAGAAGACTTTGCAAGAGACGACACTAGCCATCGAACGTGGGATGGCGCAGAAGGAGACGCTCGACGAGGACGTTAGCCGACTTCGCAAAGAACAGGAGGAGCTCAGACTCAGTGTACAAAAGCTTCGCGAGGAGCAAGAAGAGCTGGCACGTCAAAGGACAAGGCTTACAGCCGACGTCGCCTCGCTCGAAACTGCGGTCACTTTGCGGCGCGAAGAGCTTAGGGAAGTTGAGGACCGCGCCCAAGGGCTCGAGAGGCGAATTCTTGAGGGCGTTATGGACCATTCTCGTGTGCTGCTCATGGCCAAGGCTGGCGGCTTCACCAAAGGCCGTGATGCCATGAGTCGCAAAAGGGTGTCGTTACCCCGGCAGAAAAGCGCAAGCCCGGATACCTCCAGTGGCGTTGAAGACGGGATACCGACAAAAGCTAAACGCGCACAGGACTCCAACAAGGTGCGCACCGTACCAATAAATATGGCATTGTCTGCCCACCGCAATAGCCTTGCAGCACAACCAAATCCGGGACCGCAGGCCCGCCGTATCGTCTCCCTCAGCCAGATCAACCACAACGTTTCTGCCGGTGGCTTCAAGCGGAGCCAAAGCGTCCGCCAGCCCGGCCGACCCGGAATGAGAAAAGCCAGCTGGGCTGGCGGTCGAGACACGACGCCGGTGCCTGCTATCCCCAAAGCCTACGGAGATCTGGGCGAGGAGGATAAGGAAAACAGCGTCCCGAGCCGTTTGAGTGAAGATAGTCAAGGAGGCGGTCTTGCTGTACAGCCGACACCCCACGAGGCTGCCATGGCAATGGTTCTAGCCGATCAAATCACGCCCCCGGCTACGGAGCTTGACCTTGACACTAGCACAGAGGGCGATGCAGAATCTCAAATTAGCGACGCCGACACGCTGCGCCGAACCAGCATGGGTAGCTCTGTCCTCACCGGTGCGGAGAGCTCTGTCGCCGGGACCTATGACGCATCTGCTAGCGAGCGGGACGACGACTATCACGGTTCTGAGTTTGACGACGCATCAAGCCAGTGGACAGAATCGCAGGTTGGGGTGACGCCCAGCGAACTGAGTTCCAATGGTTCAGAGCTTGTTTTGCACGGCGCTTAGGCCGTGTTATTTTGTTCGAAGGGTCCTAGGAGCACAGGGCCCCGTGGGCAATGTTTGTGTTTGCCTCTTTTTTTGAATTACAATGTCTTTTTGCACAAAATTGGTAGTACATTCTTGTTAAATCAAGGATGCCAGGACGCGGATGAGATGGATAGGGACAAATCAGCGAACTTTGTTTTTTTCATTCAGGGGGTCTTCATCAATGGATATTTCACGTCCTGAAATTTATTGCTGTGAATAAATAAGGTGACCACACTGTAGAGATTGGGATGGATTGGTTAATTAGGGGCTGCTTTGCATGAGTATAGATAATGGTTTTGTCTCTTGCTCGGGTAACAAAAGAATTATGGCCTCAGTACAGTCATATGCTTCCAACCGAGGGCAAGACTCGTTCAAATGACTATGCTATTACTCCAACCGTAAGGGTATAATATCGAAAAAGACAAACAGTGTAAGACGTAAGAGGAGCCAAACCATGAATGCGTAGTCTCTAATATCCGAAAAGAAAACAAGAACAAAAGTGTAGATCATCCCATCCGCCGACCAGTGCAAACCCCATTTGGAGCCCTCGACCCGGAACGCCTCGCTCAGCCATATAAAAAGGAAGAGAATAAAGAAGAAAAAACAGGATATCAAAAAGAAACAGAGACAAGTAGCTGGGGAGTTCCCTATCCAGTGGAAAGATGATTTCGGATTTAGGCATTCGTGAACCGCTCGTCGCCGTCCACATCATCCTCGTCAGTGCCGCCGAGACCAGGCTCAAATGTCACGCGGGGCTGTTGGCCGGTGGCGGTCCACGACCGCGCCAGCCTGCTGCTGCCAGCCTGGCGCGCCGGCGCACCGCCGCCGGTCGGCCCGAGGAGACTCCTGCCGCCTCGGGCGAGGAGTATGGGCCTTGCCGACGACGACGACCCCTGCGGGACCGCGTACTCTTGTCGCAGCTGCCGCTCCATCGGGGACGGGAGCGGCGCCATGGGCGTGGTGGTCGAGGCGAGCGGCGGCCGCGTCGCAGGGCCCTGAAACCTCGTCGGCGTGTTGACCGTCGTTGACGGGGCGGGCGTTCGACCCGTGGCCCGCGGCGCGGCGGGTGTGTTTTGTGGGTAGCCCGAGCTGGCGACGGACGCGCCAAGGTCTGCTGCCGGGGTCGGCCGGTAGTTTAGCTCCTCGTCCACGTCGAATTCAGACATGGGACCCAGCTGGATCGAGTCGGCGAACCGCGAGGCCGATGCCAGCTTCTCCTGGAACGACCGGATCCGCTCCGCGCTAGGGCCGCGGAAGGATTCCTCGGGCGCGTCCGGTTGAGCCGTGCCGGGGTCGACGCCTGCAGATTGGCGCCTTGTGGAATTTTCAGATCGCTCCGAGATTGGAGGGAGGATCGAGTCGTTTAGCCCGGGGGCTGGGCGACTCCTGGTTGAGCGTTGCTGAGAAGGCGGAGGTGGTTGGGAGTATTGTGTTTTGGGCTGGGGAGTGTAGGGTGTATTGCTTGTGGCGGTGCTTGAGCCGAAGCGGCTGGAGAACCACGAAGAAGGCATGGGTTGCGAAGTTGAGCTACCGTAAATCGAATCCCGCGGGGGTTGTGGCTGCTGTCGAAAGCCCGAGGGCTCCTCGGTCCCCCTGAACCGGGAATAGCCCGGCTGAGACTGTGGCCTTGGGTCGTCGTCCCGATTTTCTATCGCCGTCTCTTGATCGTCATTCCCATACCGGCTCCTCGGCCGTGACAGGATAGACCCGCCAAAGTTTGGCGGCGCAGTGGCCGTGAAGCTCCGACGAAAGCTGGCGCGCAGCGGGGTCCTGCCACCCTGGGCCAAGTCGTCGGCCCCGCGCCGGCGCGCCTGGGTCTGGCCCAACCAGAACCCAAGCGCCTGGCGAGCGAGCTTCCTCTTGTTTTTGTCGGCGAGCTCGGCGGACGTGTGCGCCCAGCCCCTGAGCTTGACCAGCTCAAGCTCCCAGACCTCAAGCTTTGAGCTCCGGAGCCGTTCGAAGCCATAGACGGCCGCGTCGGTCTCCTGCTCCTCGAGGCCGTGCGCCTCGGCCCGCCACGTGTTGACGGCGGCCTCTACGTCCGCCTCCCTGGCGAGTTCCGCCATCAATATGGCGCGATTCACCTCGCCGATCCAGATGTTCATCCAGTCAATTGTCTCGTGCAGTTGTCTATCCTGCAGGGCAGCTTCTGACTCCCATTTCACGACTTTCTTGTCGTGCAGGGCCTCCTGCCAGGTGACCAAGGAATCCGTGAACATGCGTTCCTTGAGTATCCGTCTCAGACCGTGGTACGTCGATGCCAGCCTCTCGCGCCGCACCTCGCGAGCAAATCCGGGCCAGCCCTCGAGACTGGTCGTCATGGCGGACCAGTAAGCGCCCAACCGCGCATCGTTAGCCATGGCCTCAAGCCTGGCCATTTCATATGACCAAGCCTGGGCCGTGTTGTCCACCACATGGGCTAGATCAATGCCGTAGGCTAGCCTGTGCGCGTGTCCATTCTCTTGCATTTTTGACCGCATCATGCCAATGGAAGAATCAACTAAAGCGCGCACACGAAACCGGTCTGCCTTGGCCTCTAGATGTCTCTGTAACAGCATCGTATTGTCGAAGGCGTCACGCAGATTGGACAACGCAGCAGCTGCCTCATTGTGCTTCGAGTACCGAGAGAAAAGTGCCAATCGCTCTGCCATAAGCCATTCGTACAGTCGACGGTACAGGACCTCCTGCTCTTGGCGCCTGGAGAAGTACTTCAATCGAAGCTCGCGGGCCCAGTGTCGAGCAAAGTCCTGTAGCATATAGAGGTCTGCATTCCGTGCCAGCATACGCGATGTATCGATCGCCTGTCTCCATACAGATAGGGTCTGGGCCTGAATGGCGTTTCGCTGTGAATAGGAGAACTCCCTGCATCTCCTTTCGAGGCTCGCTTCTTTGCACCAGAATTGAAGAATGCTGGCAGCATCATGCTCTAGTACAAGGGCTGAAGCAGTCGACTGGAGCATAGCCGCATCGGAACACCGGGACCGCCATATGCTTAGTGCATTTGCTTGTCGCAGGTGAGAAGCATCCGCCCCGGCAGCGTCCCACAGCCTCACAGCGCTCTGCAGCCTTGTCACCCAGGCTCCGACGGCGTCTTGCATGAGACGGGCGAGGTTGCAAGCGTCGGCCAAGCGCTCCTGATATCGCCTGCGAAGCTCCGAGAACGTGAGTCTGGCGAGACTTTGGTAATACACCTGCAAGGCAGCATCGTCCCTGTCTCTTTGACTTTCCGCAGCGAGGCGCCAGGCTTGTAGAGTCGTGGACGCGGCAAAGTTAGAGGCCTTGGACTTGTCCGCCGACACCTTTTGCGACCAGCCACTGAAGACCTTCTTCCTGAGCAAGTGTCTCCTCGCAACCTCGGTCCTCTCGACCTCCTCTTGGGCTGCGGTCCACCAGTGAGTAAAGGCTTTGTGGAGGAGCGAGAGCCCATAAGCTCGGTCGGCCCGCCTCATTATCTTTTCCTCCCGCCGTGCTTCCTCGGCCACCTGCCGGGCTGACTCCTCGGCTGCTTCGTGCTGCTCGATCGCTAACTTGACCTCCCGACGCCAGGTATTGAGAACTTTCTTGGCGACGGATCTCCTCTCTATTTCATCAGCCACCGAGTCCAGGTATTCGCGCCTGGCAGAGACTCGGCCATGCTGGTCGCGCCATGCTTGTAGCAGTTTTCGTTTCCTTCGGGAGTTGAAGGCACTTTCCGCCTCCGCCATATGCTCCATGTCCGGCCCGGGCGTTTCCTCAGGACTAGACTCAACGTTGCTGGGCTGTTCCGGAGCCTTGGGAGCCAGCTGTGGAGGTGGGTGATTAATAGATTGCCGCCATGCCGGCCAAGTGAGAATCTCATCGGCTCTGGGAGTTGGGCGGTATGAGGCTAGTGGTGCCTCGCCATGCCTGGCCCCCGATGCGCGGCTTGGAACAGGGGTCTGCTCCTGACGAGGTGGCTCGGCAGGAACGCGTGCCTGCTGCCTCGGAATAGCCGAAGGGTCAAGGTAGCGACCATTGTGTACCTCGCCGTTCTGGCGCCTGGTATCACGGTAGCTTGGAAAGATTTCTTCGCCGGCGTCTGCCTCTCCGTCCCGAGAAACATCGGCGTCATGTTCATAGCTTTGAGGCAGCTTTTGCAAATCGGTTGCGAGGGGCAAATGAGGCTGTATGTGATTAGCGACGCCATCACGCGCATTCATCCCGTTGTCATGAGACAGTGCGGGCTCGTCATCGCCATCCTCATCATCCTCGTAGATAACCTCATCCGCGTCCAGGGACGACTCTGCGACCTGGACGCGCTTGGGCTGTATGCCCTCTGCCCAATTTATAGCAGGCGGGTCGAGACCCCCCGCCGGTCGGTACGTAGACCTGAACGATTTTGGGTTAGCGATGTTGCTTTGTAACCACCTCGATAGCATCGGCATCTCGGGCTGGGCCTGAGGCGCGGGTATTGATCGAGGTATGGATCGAACGGGCTGCGCCGGTCCTGGTGGGGATTCCGCCGCCGATGATGCCGATGGCGGCACAGGAGGCCTGAAAGGCAGGTTGACTCGTCCAAACGCTGCCGGTAGAGGTCGCAACAGAGGTCGTGTGGGATTTGGGGAGTTAGACACCGAAGAGGGTACGGATAGGCCGTTGGTGCCCAGAGGCCCACTGAGTCTTGACGCAGGCGGCGTTCGCGGGTCGATCGGGGGCAGTGGGCGCTCGGGAAAGTCCTCAACCGAGGAGGCGAACGACACGGCGCGACGACGTGATGGCGCACTAGTACCGGCGACGGCTTCAGCGACGACTGCCTGGTCCGGCTCCAGTTCAGCCAAGGTGTCCGAGTTTCTGCGTCGATGCCCATTGAGGTCGGGCGCAACAGCAAAGTCGCCGCGGCTGCTGCCCTGGGACCCTCGCGCGGGGCTCCCCGAGAAATTGCTGTCCGCGGCGCCCCCCGTGGGCGGCTGCGCAAACGAGGTGGACCTGCTCGAGAAGGCCTGACGGTCTTCGTGATCCCCGGCATCGGTCGACTGGAGAGGCTCATCATCCACGTTGAGTTCGATGCCCATGCTTCCTAAGACGGACCGGTACTTTCTGAGGAGGCCCGGGCCGACGCCGCGCTTGCCGCCGATCTTGAACAGCAGGCGCGACAGGCGCGGGTCGTCGTTGGAGATGCCATGCTCGGGGAAGACCTGCTCGCTGCCCTCAAAGAGCGCGGCCGTCTCGGTGAGGGTTCGTTTTCCGTCGGCTGCGAGAATCTGCTGTCCGCGCAAAACGGCCTCGTAGATGATGGATATCTCTGTTGAGCCCGCGAAGGGTGAAGAAGTTAGCGATCGGGAGTAGTTCTCCTGGGGTGGGCGCCTTGGGTCGCTGGGAAAGTCAACTAGGCCAACGCACCCTCATTAGAGTAGTATGGCTCCCCTCGTCCCTGAAGCGAAGAGAAGTTTTGCGAAGACAGCGAGGTATCGTTTCTGCCATCTCCGTCGGATGATAGCAAGTCTGGTGGCGGCATGGGAGCAAAGGTGCCGGCGAAGTCATTATAGTGGAGGACAAGAGTCTAGCGATGGGTGAACGTGACTACTTGGGCGTCTCCTTGTGGTCACGCCGTCGCCGTCGTCGTTGGGACCGTCGGTAGGGGTTACGCACGGGGTAACAGCAGCATGCGAGCAAGCTAAGAGTCGAATCGTCCAAAGCTTTCCTTTTCGACTCGAGTTGCGACAGGCAAGAAGGCGGTATTTTATTGCGGGCGCCAGTCGGGGGTGAAGTTCGGTTTAGACCCAGGCGCGGGATTTCAAGCATAGCACAAGAAAACAAAGCATAAATAGCAACGTACGCGCCGCCGCCTCTGACTCCGGTTCCGTCGTCGTCGCCGATTGGGAGAGGGGGGGGGTCAAGATCTCGTCGTTGGCCGCATCTGGGACAGGGATTAAGGGAAACAGGAACAACAAAGAAACAACAGCCAGATGGTGCCGAGTCACCTGCCGGCGAGAATATAGGTAAGTAAGAGTATCTTGATTGGCAAAGTTATGCAGGGCCGTAGACGGCTTTGTCTCTGTCTTTGTTTGCACGTAGGAATCCAACAACTACACTTCTAGGTCTAGTCTAGTTCTATAGTCGGAAACGGGGATTGGCGGCCGACGCGCGCTGGGATCGCGCAGCGGTTGCATGGGGAGGAAGCTTGGACCTTGTTTTTTTTTTTTGTTTCCCCTATCCGCCTATAACACTTACTAAGAGGTACATACTGAATTACACGCGTGCGCGGGGTGGCTGGGATTGGATGAATCGAACAGGGATCGCGTCCGGTTGCAGCACCGCGTACAGTATAAATTCAATCACCACGCGCGCTGTACATCGCATTCTGACTGGTCACGCTGCTGTGAGGTGGGTCCATACTCTTAGTGAAATGATTCGTTCAGGTCAGACGGCTGCACTGATTATGATTCTTGAGATGACAGACGACGACATCGATCAACCATCAAGATGCAACCCAGGACACGTCCTATCCAGAAGTTTGCTCAGGCAGTCTCACAATGCTCTACTGAGGTCCGTCTTTGTGTTTCCCTCCCTATCTTTTTTCTCGGGCTGGCGATTGTAGCAGCTCAGAGTCCCATGGTTCATCTGCCGCAACTAACACGGCATGCTCCTCTCCCTTAACCTAGGCCGCCGTTTACGGCAAGTGTATCGTCGCAGACTACAATTCGATCCACAAAGACAAATGCAAACAAGAGTTTATGAAGCTAAAGGACTGTTACCTCGTATGCCAACCCTACTAAACACCCATTTACTTTACTCGCTTTTGTGCTTACATCAACCTCAAAAACAGGCAGCAGCTAAAAAGCCACGCTGAACGGGCAGTCAATCATAACAAATTGGCTTTGGCATAGCCTTCGAGTTCCCACTATCCTTAGGTGGCACACATAGTCTATAGCCCAATACAGCACACTATCTACAAGCCAAATCTTGGTGCTCTCTTTCCTCTTGCCTTCCCCATACACTGCAGGCTGCGTCCATTCGACAGAGTCTATAGGTCTTGGTATCTTCCCATCAGATCTTCAACAACCGTAGTCTAAATGTCGCCTTCTGCACTTCCTGCATCTCCTCCGCAATCACGTTTTTCTCGGGCTCGTTGGCGAACTCACCCTCCATCGGCCTCCTTAGAACCTTCTCCAACATACCCGACTGTGACTGGAACGCCTTTTCTATCCCGGTATCCTCGGGGTCGCTGATTACTTTGTACTCCATCCGCACATCGTCAGTGGCCAGCAAGCCTGCCTTCTTGCGCAGCCTCTGTACGCGGTTGATGATCTCTCGCGCCAGACCCTCCTCAGCAAGCTCCGCGTGGAGCTCACAGTCAAGGATTATCAGCACATCGTTATCCGTATTGGTCTCGAGCAGTTGCGAGGATCCATCTGTTGCCCGAGACAGTCCACGCCTGACCACCAAGTCTCCTGCATCCAGCTTGATCCCGTCGACCTCGATCCAGCCCTTCTGGACGTAAGCGTGGACCTGCTCACTCTGGAGAAGTGGCAGCGCCTTTTTGACCTTGATCATGTCCTTCTTGAGCTTTTTCCCAAGAACTGGCCAGTCGGCTGTAGCACTGTACTGAACTCCATATTTGGCCTCGTCCGAAGTCAGGACAAGATCCCGGATGTTGAGCTCCTCGCAGATGTAGCTCTCAAGGGACTTGACGTCATCGAGGTACTCCTGACTATGGTGGATGACAATCAATGTCTTCAACGGAGTCTTGAGGCCAATGGTCCTCCTCTCACGCGACACTCTGCCCAACTCAATGACCTTCTGCATGCGTCCCACCTTGCGCTCAACCACCGGGTCGAACAGCTCCTGGCGAACGGTGGGGAACGGCAAAAAGTGCACACTCCTCGTGTCCTCGCTCTGCAGCTCCTTGGGGAGGTCCTTGGGAACTAAGGGCGCCAGCTTCTGGTAGATGGTCTCCGTGATGAAAGGAGTGAATGGAGCAAGCCCCTTGCAAAGCGTGAAAAGCACTTCGAAAAGGGTGTCAAGTGCGTGCACGGTGTCCTCGACTCCATTCTCGCCCTTGAGTCGCTTTCGGTTAAATCGGATGTACCAGTTTGTCGTGTTGTCGATCAGGCCCAGTAGCCGGGGAACGACAGTGTAAAGTCGGTAATCTGCCTGTTTGTTAGTCAAAGCTTGCAGGCGGATTTGAGCGGACAGCAAGACCACTCACGCTTCATCTCCTCGTTTACAAACTCGAGCAGGCTTTGGCAGCTGGCCAGAATCCAGCGGTCCATAACGTTCTCGTTCGTCGATGCTGTGGGATTCCAAATGTAATCCTTGCCTTCAGCCTTCTTGAGAAGTGCCACTTGACCCTCGAAGAATTTGTAGCTGTTCCAGAAAGGCAGCAAAACCCTCTGGATAACCTCCTTCACACCAGTCTCCTTAAAGCGAAGTGGCTCAGCCCGCACGACCGGAGAGTTGATCAGGTACAGCCGCAGTGCGTCAGAGCCGTACTTGTCCATGACGATTTCCGGTGCCGGGTAGTTCTTGAGACGCTTCGACATTTTCTTGCCGTCCTCGGCCAGCACAATTCCATTCACGACACAGTTTTTGAAAGGCGCAACTCCGAAAAGATGGGTGCCAAGAACCAGCATCGTGTAGAACCAACCTCGGGTCTGGTCCAGACCCTCGGCAATAAAATCTCCGGGGAAGGACTTCTCGAACTTTTCGACATTCTCGAAGGGATAGTGTTGGCTGGCGTAAGGCATAGATCCAGACTCGAACCAGCAATCAAACACCTCCTCGATACGCTTCAGCTCACCTTTGCCCTGTTTACTCGGGATTGTGATGTGGTCAATGTGGTGTCGGTGAAGATCGTTGATCTCCCCCTCAAAACCGCTGAGCTTCTTGAGCTCCTCGATGCTCCCGACGCATACCCTCTCCTCAAGGTCGTCACTGACCCAGAGCGGGATAGGCGTGCCCCAGTACCTGTTGCGTGACACGTTCCAGTCTCTTGCATTTGCGATCCAGCTCCCAAAGCGTTTCTCTTTGACAAAACTAGGCACCCAATGCTGCGTCTCGATGTTCTCAAGCATCTTGGGTACAATCTCCGGGATGCGAACAAACCAAGAGGGCACGGCGCGGTAGATAAGTGGAGTGTCGGATCTTGGGCACATGGGGTAAGAGTGCTTGAGTTGCGAGTCGGCTACCAACCGGCCCGTGCCCTTCAAGTACTTGATGATGTGCTTGTCGGCTTCCTTGACATGCATGCCCACAAAATCTCGGACTTTGTCGGTGAAATGGCCCGTCTCGTTGACAGGGTCTGCCGGTGGCCGATTCTCCGATATGATGCCCGCCTCCGCTGCGAGGCTGTAATCGTCCTCGCCGAAAGCTGGCGCCTGGTGCACAATACCTGTACCACTGTCGTCGGTAACATAGGTTCCGTTCAGCACACGAAACGCTTTGTCCTTGAACTCCTCATAAAAGTAGTCGAATAAAGGCTCATACTCCCAGCCGAGCATGTCTTTACCTCGAAGCCTTTCGACGGTTTTAAACTTGGCTTTCTTGGGGTCCTTGTATAAGGTCCCTAGTAGCTTCTCCAAGAGGATGTAGGTTTTGCCGGACTTTTCGTCAAGAACTTTGACGTACTCGAATTCGGGGTGTGTCGCCAGGGCAAGGTTGGAAGGCAACGTCCACGGTGTCGTAGTCCACGCAAGCAGGCAAGTCTCTGGGTCCGACTTGAGCGGGAACGAGACCACAACAGCTGGGTCTGTCACGTCCTGGTAGTTTTGGTTGGCCTCAAAGTTGCTCAGAGCTGTGGTGAGGACCGTTGAATATGGCATGACGCGGAACCCCTGGTACACCTGTCCCTTGTCGAAAAGCTGCTTGAAAACCCACCACTCCGACTCCATGAATTTGGGGTCCATTGTCTGGCTAATGTTAGCCAGAAGGACTTGAATAGAGAGGCTGTGGGGTGGGAAGGGCGACAAGCAGCTGTTCAAGAGCTTTGTTCATTTTTTCCCTACCTTGTAGTCGTTGTCGAAATCAATCCATCGACCCAATCGCTCGACCGTGTGCCTCCATTCTTGGCGGTATCGCATGACAATGGATCGACATTCCTCGTTGTAGTTGGCGAGGCCGAATTTCTCAACTGCAGCCTTGCCAGAAATTCCGTGCTTTTTGTCGATTTCGTGCTCAATGGGCAGGCCATGAGTATCCCAGCCAAACCGCCTTTCCACATGGTAGCCCTTCATAGACCAATACCTCGGGATGATGTCTTTGATGGTAGAAGCGAGTAGGTGGCCATAGTGAGGCAGTCCAGTGGCGAAAGGAGGACCATCGTAGAAAGTGTAGAGTGGTCGCCCTTCGGAGAGCTCAAGCTAGCGCATGGAAGAGGATGTGTTAGGCTCAAGAGAGGAGGACCGTGAATACAAACAATGTTTCGATATTTGATTGAATTCAGGGAAAATCAACGTGTTGCATACCTGTCTCTCAAAAGCCTTGATTTCACGCCATTTTTCAATGATGACCTCCTCCTCCTTGGGGAAGCTGATAGACATCTTGTCCTGCGGCGGCGACACAGGCCTAGTCGGACCCTCTTGGATCTTTGTAGACAGACCTTGCAGAAATTGCCTACGGTAGGAGTTTCAATTGATGTGGGAGTGCGAGACCTTGAGGTCTGGAGCTTCTGGTCAATGGTTTTGAAGTGACTCTTTCGACGGAACTCGTTTTGACTCACACTCAGCTCAAGGCTGTACTGCCCGCAAAACTTCCGCGTCTGATTTTGTGACTGATTGACGCGGCAAGAAGCTGCAACGACGTATTGCGTGGCGGGGTAATATTAGTGAGTGACTAGAAGCAGTATGATGGCGCGGGGTTAAGTGCGAGACGGGGGTACCCTGCAGGCCGGTTGTGGAGACAAGTAGCGCCCATGCTAAAGCACCGTGAGAAATACAACTGAGGAACCTTCTTGGGACGGCGGGCGGATGGTCTGGTCTTGTCTGGCTGGTTGGTCTCTTCTCCAGGGTCGACTCGAAAACCACCCCCTGCAAACTTGGGAGGAATGACCCCAAGTGCCTGAAGTGAACTAGACTAAACAAACATTCGAGAAAGACGTCCGAGTAAACAACGAGCAAAGCAAAACCAACCTACCTTGGCCCATCCAGCCCGTAATCGCTCCCTTATCGAGGCCTCTCCAAAGATACCAGCGACCTGAGCTACATATCCTCTAGACTAAAACCACCGAGTCCGGGCACGTCCTGTAATTGATACATGTATAATTCCTCGATTCGTTTCGCCGCACAATCCATACCACCTTGTCTTGGCCTGCCGACGCGAACAGATCCGACACCTCCTGGCTCCTGCACCGCCCTGCAACCCCCAAGACTGGGTGGTCCTTTGAGAACTTGCGCAGTCGCATGATCTGGGGGATTCAATTCCATCAGTGGCCTCCATCTACTTTGCCTAGGTACTCAAGCCCTCGATTGACGTCGCGTAAAAGTCCCAGCTCCGCAAACTCGACCAGAGACGACATATATCTTCCCGGACGACGAGCACCCACGAGGCCGGCCAGCAGGCACAATGTCCTTTTTCTTTGGCAGGGCGAGGACGCGAACCAATACAATTGATCTACCGAAGCAGGCTCGCGAGAATGTCATCAAGCTGGACAGCCCAGCGTCAAAGGTGACCGATGTGACAACCCCGCTCTCTAGGGACGCCGCTCGTAGATGCGCTTCTGGCTAACTGCCGCCCAATGATCCAGGCTGAAGAGCTTTCCAAAGTACTTAGCCAGATGAAGCTCATACTGCAGGGCACACATGGTATGCGCTCTTTCCAAGTACCCCAGCGCGAACCATGCATCGCTGACGCTTGGGGGTGCTCCGTGCGAAAGAATCGGAAAGCAATCCGGACCAGGTTTTCCACCTTATCGAGGGCATCATCAACGAAGACCTGCTATATCTCCTGGCAATAAGCCTCCACAAACTACCCTTCGAGTCCCGCAAGGACGCCCAGTTCATCTTCTCCTCCGTCTTTCGCTTTCGTCCAGCGTCAGCATCGGCCAAAAGCGACCCGGTTGCCCTTAGCTGGGTAGTCAACCAACGACCCCAGGTGCTGCTGGAGCTTTGCAGGGGTTACGACCATAAAGAGAGTGCTACGGCCGCCGGTTCTGTGCTGAGGGAGGTGCTCAAGCACGAAGGGGCTTGCAAAGTAATACTATACGACGACGGCGAGGAGCCGGGCTCGAGCGTCAAGGGCGTCCAGTCCATTGACAAGGACAGACCACAGAGCGGAAATGGTGTTTTCTGGAAATTCTTCGACTGGATAGACAGGGGCTCCTTTGAGGTTTCTGCGGATGCATTCACAACATTCAGAGTGAGCAGCATGATATCAGTGGCAGGCATCTCAAGGGGGTGGGACTGACATGCCTCTAGGAAATTCTCACAAAACAAAAGGAAGTGGTGCCACACTACCTTCGAGTCAACTTCGAGCTATTCTGCAACAAGTACAACACCGTTTTGGTTCAGTCGAGCAGCTACGTGACCAAGAGGCAATCCATCAAGCTACTGGGCGAGATTCTGTTGGATCGGTCCAACTACTCGGTCATGACCGAGTATGTGGCGTCGGGCGAACACCTAAAAATCTGCATGAACCTGCTGCGCGACGACCGCAAGATGGTGCAGTACGAAGGCTTCCACGTCTTCAAGGTGTTTGTGGCCAACCCGAACAAGTCAATCCCCGTGCAGCGCATCCTCATCATGAACAAGGATAAGCTTCTCAACTTCCTGTCCCACTTCCTCGAAGACCGGACGGACGACGAGCAATTCATCGACGAGCGCGAGTTTCTCATCAAGCAGATCCGCAACATGCCAGCCACGCCCGTGCCACCTCAGGGGAGGTGACGCGGGACCGTGCAAGCGACAATGAGTCGGTGCTTTGAGTCTTACCTACTTTTTGTCAGCGAATGGGGGCGGTGTTCGGGGGCTTGGCAAGGGGTGCAGACCAGAGAAATGGCTGTGCAAGAAATCCGATGCGACGACAGAGACATCGGCAGAAATGACTGGGGAAAGGAATGACCAGGTATCATTGGGTCACGACGGGCATTTTTCCTACTATGCAGCGTGTGTTTATAACGACGATGACAGATCAATCATATCAAGCCATTGAGGGCTTTTGAAGACGATCGATGATTTGGAAATCGGTGGCAGCCCTTGGACCATGTCAAGTTTGGCGGATGTCGAAGAAAAGGTTTGATGACGGTAGCGGCAAGCGCCAAAGAGCCTGTTTGATGATCTAGCGCTGTCTACTACGTGGTAGATAAGTAACGACTAGACGCATAGCAAATAGAGTCCTACCAAAGAGACCACATTCGCCAGTTCTCAGGGAAAATGTCGCATTGTTATTTTTTCTCGCAATATATTAACTAACAACTTGCCGTCGCCGTAATGGTACTTGTTGCCTTCAGTTTAGAAGCTTCTAGACTAGTCTAGGTGTGTTGTTGATAAAAACCTGGCCAAGAAAGTCTCGAACAGATTGCACGGTATAGGAGAAAGAAAGTGGTATATGTATCACTGCGCATAAGCCATTATTTTTTTTCTAGCGTACAAGATTTGTGACTTTCTACAATTCAGTCAATGTTCGCACTAAGTCCCGATTCATCGATTAACTCCGGACGCCAAACGCCCCAGAAACCCTCTCCAATGCCACCAACTTTGTCGCAAAAACCCCCCAACAAAAGGAATACTGGGCGTAAGCACATGTGCGCTTTCACTCGCAACAGCGCGAAGACGGCTGCAACCGCGAGACCTGAGCTGTGCTTCCGGTGTGACTTTCAGAGTGACTTGCTCGCGACCTGAGCAGACACGTTGGGATTTTCTCCCAGGAAAAGAGAAGAAACAATCTCCTGAGAACTGCCTTGGCTCGGCGGGCGTCATGTTGGTCTTGGCTGTCGCCAGGCAATAATGATTCAGATAGACACTAAGAAACAAGTAACCTGCCCCTCGCAAAATTTTCAGGCAGTGTGCATCAGCTCGACAGGAGGGCGTGCCGTGTGGGCCATGATGGGCTTGGCCACCTCGATGGGGCTCATGAATTCCGGTTCGTCGTCCGTCATGTCGCAGATGGCAATGGCGGGCAGCTCCGGCGACGCGCCGTCGTGGCCGGGCTGGAAGATGAGCGTCGAGCTGCGGCTCCTCGTGTTGCCGTCAGTGGGTGAGATGGGGGTCTGGACCCCGGTCAGGCCCGAGGCGTCCTGCTCCTTGTTGTGGCGCAGCTTCGCCAGGGCCTCGGCCAGATCCTCGGCGTGCACCAGCTTGTTGGGCGCGTCCTCCAACCTCATCTCCCAATCATGCGGCGGCGAAGGCGGGGGCGAGATGAAGAAGAGTTTGCCGGCGTCGGGCAGGGCCAGGTGATCCTCTTTGACGTCGAGCGGGGTCTGGCGGCCAAAGTAGACGTGGCAGTCGGCGCCCATGATGTTCTCGCCGTCCCAGACGCGGCGGACGGCGATGGCGTCCTCGGCGGAGAAGAAGGAGACCACGATGCGGGCGAAGGACCTGAGAGGGGCCCACGAGTGTATCGGGGCCGTCTTGGCGACGAGGCCCCTGATGGTCTCGATGTTTACCGGGCTGAAGATGTCGCGGTCCAGAAGGTTGGTGAAGAGCAGGGTGTTGGTCGGGGTGACGGGTTGCGTCAGTGGTGGCAGATTTGACAGGTCGAGGCTGAGGTTGGATTTGCGGGAGACGCTGGAGGTTGTCGAGGACCTCGTGGGAGGCGACGGCCTGGAATCTTGTTGTTGCGCCATGATGATGTGAATGTGTGATGGGGGAGGGGGTTTGTCTGTCTTTGCTGCAGACTCGGGGTCTTCCGAGAAGATGGAAAAGCGTGCTTGTTTTATAAACAAGTTGATATGCGGGGAAGTAGTGTTTATGGTAGTAGCAAGTTGTGACAAGCCAGACTCTTGCAAGGTCTGTTGACAAGGGGGGTTGGTTGCCAAATGGGTGTCTTGATATTATGTTGGATGTACAGGTAGGTTGGTTGGTTGGTTTGCAGTAGAGATGAGTGAGTATGGGAACACAGACAAGAAACTGACAGGAAGCGCACGCCAGACAATAAATATTAGAATAGCGGCACCAACCTCTTTGCAACGAGACGGACGGTTTGTTGGCAAAATCCGATGCCAGACGCAGGCTGTGTTTGAAACGTTCCGAGGAGTTTGGCCACGGGCGCTGCTGCGCCCAGCATCGGGGGCGTTGTGGTGGAGGTAGTACACTGTCCGGTTCAGGATGATGTTCTTTTGTTGCCGCCCGCGCCCCAGGGCCAATCCAAGGACAGGAGGCCGCGCGTGTGGGCTTTAGAGTGGGTCTGGCCTTCGGCTAGTGGTGGCGGGCGGGCGTGAGGATCAGACACTCTTGATCAGACAAAATTGATGGGATAAGACCAGATTTGGTGATGTGAAGAAAAAAGAGGCTGTGCAAAAGCGGTCAGGTAGCTCTCGGATAATTGGTTGGATTGCATTGCTATTGCTGCGTTGCTGTGCATTGAAATGTCGCAGTATCAGTACAGTACAGTACAGTCTGTCCGAGATATCCGCCTCCTCCAACCCAAAGAACTGTCCTGAGGTGAGGTAAAAGGTGAGGGAGGTGCCCATATTCCCCTACGCCCACGTCCTACTGCTGCCAAGCCCCAAAGTCAGCAATTGCCTGTAATGAATGTATCGTATCCCAGAATCTAAGTAATATTCGCATTGATTTGGCATCAACAAGACGAAAGCTCACTCGGGCGCTTGAACGTTTCTTGTTTCTTGTTTCTTGTTTCTTGGGGTGTTTTTTTTTCTTGTCCCGAGTCTCATCAAAGTCTCAATTACTTCAAGCGCATATCAAAATACTACTTAATACTACTTGGTACCCGCCAAGCAACCGTCGCATGGCAACCCACACAATAATGCCAGATCTAAACCTCCTCTCTCTCTCTTCCACTCCAGGATGAAATGTGTTGGAAATCAAGTTCTCGTCAGTTCCATGTGACTTGGTTGGAAGGCAACTCCTGTGTACTCCGTAAAGAGGGTATTACGAAGAGATCCATAACGGCCAGCCCCCATCCATGGTTAATTGCCTAGACTAGAGAGTGCTAGTATTACCGAGTATAAGCCCTTCGCAGCACTTCATCTCCCTAAACGACAAGCCACAATGTGCGTATTCGTAGGTAGTACTATGGGGCAATATCCCGACATCCCGTCCGCTAGTCTAGTTCTGCTCTGGCTCTTCCTGGCGATTACTCTTCTCTCTACCACTGTACCATCGCGAACACAGCCCTTGCCAATTTAACGATATTGACCTTTGGGTTTGCCTCCCAATCTTTTGGACTTGATTCCAGACTCCCTGTCAGTGTGTCTCGGCAGTTCGGGATGGATGCCTCAACAATTAGAATTACTTCGCAAATCACCGATGGCAGTGCCAAAACTCTGTCAGCCCAGCCTGCACCCAAGTCATACATATTACATGGTAGATGGAGCATATAATACAGCAGTTCCGGTAAGCATTTCCTTGCTGACAGACAAAGCCCAGCTCCGACCTTGTCTACTACCGAGTACATACTCTGTCTTGTCAATCTCCTCCGGGTTGTCTCATCAAGCCTTAAACTTATCTAGCTTTAAAATGGTCTTGGCTTCAATATCAGCAGAACAGAGAGACAACCCAGCCTGAGCATGAATGACTACGCAACATGGCGATCTTGCGACACAATTACCACTTCATATTTCCATACAAAACAAAACAAATGACCTCGAATTTCTTGGAGAGCTACAATTTGCATCGTCATGCTTCCTCCCTCCTCCCGGACGACAAACTTTGGTTCCCGGACACTGTAAATACATAATAGATAGTGTTTGCATAACAAATTGTCATCATCGTCGGGTGTATCCGATGTTTTCTTTTACTATGATACATAGAACATCAACGCTGCCAAGGTTTGCACTGCCACGTTTTGGAAATTTGGGACTCGCCGTCGGATGCAGTCTCGCCATTCCTGTGCGCGTTGGTGATTTGGTCTTCATCTCAAGGGAGTTAGTGTCAGTCTGGACTCCGAAGTGTGGCTGTGTACAGTACTATGACATCTGAAGAGTCAACAAGACCTAGACTAATCCCAGTGAAAACATTATTACTTTAAACTTATGTATTTACATACCCTAGAATTACCATGCAATTTGCCTTGCACAAAAAAAAAAAAAAACGATAGAAACTTTGCTATTTTACAACTTTTATCCAACCTTCCATGAATACAAACAGGTATTAAGTAAACACATACGGCCTGGGAAATCTATCAGAAAACAACAATGCCGTAAAAGGCCATCCGGACAACCTCAACATGGCTTTGCCAATGCCGACTCGTGGCAAAGACGTCGAACCCCTCACGCAGTCACTCAGCCATCGGATTAGTACTACGCAGTATTAGTATCATCACCGCCTTGTCAGCTTGTTCTATTCCCCCCTTCCTGTAAACAATACCACTGCCTCCAACCCCAACAAAAAGCGCACCTAGTATTATCTCACTTACGAAGGGGCTAGACTCAGCCAAGGCACCCCCTCTCCTCTTAAACCCCTCCTCGTACCTACCTTATCTCCACACCGAGCTTGTCGACCAGCTCCTGGGAAACTCGGCTGTGCAAGGCGTTGATCTCATCATTTTTGAGCGTGCGTTCCAGGCTTCGGTAGTTGATGCGGTAGCAGAGACTGCGCCTGCCCGTCTTGGGGTGGACAAATTCGTCGGCCCGCTGCACATCCTCGACTATGTCGCCGGCCACGCCCCGTACAATCTCCATGAAATCGTTTTCGTGAAAGTCCTGCGGGCCTCCCAGGCCGCCACCGGCCGCGGAGGAGCTGGACGCCAGCCAAAACGACAGGTCCTTGCGACACGCCGGGTACTTGGAGAAGGGCTTGAACAGCTTCAGAGTGTTCGGGTCATCCGAGACGCCGCGGAATTGGGAGAGGAAACGCTCGTCGCGCGACCAGAACAGCCGGATGTCGGGGATCTGGAACAGCAGCATAGCAATGCGGTCGAGGCCGAGGCCAAAGGCCCAGCCGAGCTGCGACGGCTGGCCAGCCGCCTTGTAGATTTGCTGCTGCGTCACGCCGCACCCAAGGACCTCGAGCCAGTCCCCGCCGTGGTAGACCTCCAGCTCCCAGGACGGGCTGGTGAACGGAAAGTAGGCCTCCACCCAGCGCATCCGGAGGGGCTCCTCCTTCTCCTCCTCCTCGACCTTTGGGTTGGCGGGTTTCCCCGCCGAGGGCTGCTCGCCTGCCGCTGCCTTGGCCGCCTTCTTCTCTGCCTTGGCGGCGGCTTTGGCGGCGGCCTTGGACGAAGCGCTCCTCGCGGCCTCGCGCGCCCGCGTAAAGACCTCCACCACCATGAGCTCGAGGGAACGCTTCAGGTGCGCCGCGATGGCCTCAACCTCTGCCGGCGAGTGGTCCTGCTCTTGGAGCGGGTTGCGCTCCGGGTGAAAGCAGGGGTTCGGGTCCTCGACCTTGACATTGTGCGTGGGCAGCTTTTCCAAGTCGGCCCAAACCGCCGCCGCGATGTCGCCCTCGGAAACGCGTGACCGGTCCCAAACCCGCATGCCCTCCATCTGATGGAAGACCGGGTAGTGGGTACGGTCGATCTCGTCGCGGCGGTAGACGTCGGCGCTGATCAGATACCCGGGGCTCTCGTTCCGGCGGAACAGCTCCAGCTCGTGCGCGCTGGTGTGCGTGCGCAGGAGCGTGCTCTCGTTGATGTAGTAGGTGTCGCTCCGGGCGCGGCCCGGATGGTCCGCCGGGAAGCCTAGGGAGTCGAAATTCTCGTGTGTCGAGACGACGGGGTCAAAGTTGTTGTGGTACTTGAATGTCGGTCCTGGGAACTTTCTCTCAATGAGTTCCCGGGTGATGGCCAAGGGATGGTCTTTCTGCAGATGCAGCTTCCGTGGTGTCGCATTGAGAACATTAGACGGCACGTTAAACCAGTGATCTTTTTGGTATTTGGTGCCATTGATCTCTATGGATCCTTGGCTAGATTTATCTACCGGTGAGTTGGCAACTGGCGCAGTTGTTGATGATGATGCTATTGCATACATGTCAGTTGAATAATGTTTTTAAGATGCTCGTTTTTTGGCCTTACCTGAGTACAACCTCCTTGCAAAGCTCCGAATATGTCCAGCCAAGATAACTTGCCTGCGCGACAACGCACTTGGCCTGGGAATGGCAAAGGCTGCGGGCCTAACGAGAGAAATCATGGTGATATGTAAAACATAAGCAATAGCACAGGACAAACAAAAAGAGAAAAAGTGCAGCAACAAGCTTGGCACAGGCGCGCAACAGTTTGACGCGCTGTCGTGATATGTATGGATCACCCTGTAGAGCACATGCTATTCGCAAGGTGTCAGGCTCAAGCAGATGTTACACAGATTGAAACCATCCCAATCATAACGTCACTTTGGCATCTACCGATCCGACTGGTAAGTTTTCAAAGGAGGTTTTTCACCGCGACAAGATGGAAGAATGGGAAGGATGTGATGCTCAAAAGTTGTAGTTGTTCATGGCTCTGGCTCAAATTCTCTCTCATGCACAAATTGCTTCCAGGCAGGGAGGGTTAGGGGTCAGATCTGCTGTTGGCTGGGATGACAGCCCGAGGGTTAGGGTCTCATGTTCAACTCCTGTTCCAGTAGGGCAGTGCGAAATCGCTGATGCAACGACTGTGGTATTACGTATGACAACCCCCTTAATGACGGACTCTTTTTTTTTTTTTTGGCGACCAAGTCTTTCTTTTCCCTGTTCCCGAGGCCGAATTATCGTCCGCAACAAAAACCTCAGTATGTTCAGATCTCATCAGCTGCTTTACTTCCTAAGTAGTCCTTTCCTAGGTGCATGTATATGATTTATTACCACATGATTTGCACGGAACAATCCCCCTTGTTGTTTATATTTTATTTGGCATGCTGCAGGCCCTTAGCCGAAATCCACCTTGGCGAGTAGTTGTAGGTGCGCCTCGGCTGTGAGCAGTTAATACGTCTGCCCCGAGTGACCCGCGATGGGAGCAGCACCGCCGTTTCCTCCTGCGGCGTCAGCCACAGATTTGGGCCTCACATCTACTTCCACTGTTCGCTCTGCAAGACAGAAACCGGTGCAGAAAAAGGCCGATGCCACCAAGTATCCTTTTTGGTTTGGAGGCAGTGCCTCCAGTTTGGCGGCATGCGTGACGCATCCACTAGATCTAGGTAAGTCCCAATAGCGGTTGTGTTACCTGCTTTATGGCAGATAAGCCTTGATAATTCCAGTCGCTCCTTGGCCGCGCTCCCTCCGAATTCCCTGCTGACCTGTAAATGCGCCCAGTCAAGGCAAGTCCATATGCCAACAGAGGTCCTCCATCCTGTGGGTGGTGATGTTGGACGGGTTGTCGCTCGTGCTACCCTAGAGTCCCATCACGGGTGTCCATCGCCATCCCAGAACTAACATTGTAAACCGACCCTACAGGTTCGCCTACAGACGCGAACAGGTGACATGCCAAAGAGCATGAGTGGCACTTTTGTCCACGTTGCGCGCCACAATGGAGTAACAGGCCTCTACGCGGGCCTGTCGGCGTCCCTCCTCCGCCAGCTGACCTACTCGACGACGCGCTTCGGCGTCTACGAGGAGGCCAAGGCCCGCCTGACGGCGCGTAACGGCGGCCGTCAGCCCTCGTTCCCGACGCTGGTCGCCATCTCGGCCGCGTCGGGCTTCCTCGGCGGCATCTCCGGAAACGCCGCCGACGTGCTCAACGTGCGGATGCAGCACGACGCCGCGCTGCCCCCTGAGCAGCGGAGGAACTACAAGCACGCGGTCGACGGCATGATCCGCATGCTCAGGGAGGAAGGGGGCATCTCGAGCTGGTTCAGGGGTGTGCTTCCAAACAGCCTGCGCGCGGCCACCATGACGGCGTCGCAGCTGGCGTCGTACGACACTTTCAAAAAGCTGCTGACGCAGCACACGCCGCTGACCGACAGCAGCCTCTCCACGCACTTCACCGCCAGCTTCCTGGCCGGCATCACTGCCGCCACCGTCACGAGCCCTGTCGACGTGATCAAGACGCGCGTCATGTCGGCCACTGGTGGCTCGACGAGCGTCCCGAAACTGATTATGGATATTTATGCGGCAGAGGGGTTGGGCTGGATGTTCAAGGGCTGGGTGCCCAGCTTTTTGCGTCTCGGACCGTGAGTAGTTTCGTTACTGGGCCTCTTTGAAGCTTGCTTTTGAGTACTGACAAGCGCGGCTGGACTGCCTCCAATTCAGACAAACTATCTGCACTTTCATGTTTTTGGAGGCACATCGTAAGATCTACCGGAAGGCCAAAGGAATTGAGGAGCCATTGTGAAATGGCAGTTTCGGTGTTGAGAGTAAAGTTACAAGGACGTGCATTACTGCTGTTTATATCTTGGGCTGGCTTTGTTAGAGCATAGATGCAAAGGTCCGCTTTGACATCCGCGGCCTGTCAGAGAGGGCTAGTGGACATGACATAGACATAGATGGCGTGGCATTTGATGGCGTCAAGATTTGCATACCTACCGTATAATATACCGTTTAGATTGTTCATTCGTCGGGTGTTCGTTTTAGGCCGTTGTTGCGTGTTCCCAACTTTCAAATGATGTAGCTATCCTGGGCCATCAACTGCGGCAGCTCGTCCAGGGCCGAAACCAGGGTGGCAGAGTTCTCAAAAGAGCGCAAGTACTCATTACGGAGGCTGAGTTTTCATTCAGCTTTGACCAGGTCCCTCGTTCTTTACGCCAGACTCCCCAAGTAAGTGCCTTGCATGTGACCTTCTCACGCGTCGGCTAGAAACGAAGCTTCTAGTGTCCATACGACGTCGAGCCACCGCCGTACGGGTCGTTTCCGTATGCCGTTTGGTCACCATGTGCGCCTCCGTATACCGTGTTGTAGCCGCCCCAGTCGCCTCCGGCGCCACCGGCTCCCATGTCGTAATCCGCGTCGCCGCCCATGCCCTTGGACTCGTCCGTCTTCTCGATTAGCATGACAAGGTTTGCGAGCTTCTCCTGCAGCACCCTCAGGCCCTCTTGCACTATGACGTCGGGATCTAGGCTGCCGCAGGTCTCGACGTCAAAATAGAAGCGGTTGGGAACTGCGTCGTAGTCAAAGGGCTCTCCCTCCTGCGGTGGGGCCTCGCGGGCCGCGTTCTCGCTCAGCGGCCACTCCTCCTTGGCCTCCTTCTCATACCAGAGATCCAGATGTCGCAGCTTGTTGTGGGGGTCGTACTCGAAGCCGATGGCCGTGGCCGGGCACCACTTTGCATGCTCCTTGGCAATTCCCTTCTTCGCTATGCACCGGATGTGGACCTCCTGGTTCCTCCGAAGCTTGAACAGGATGACTCCCAGTCCGTCCGGGTCGGTAATGACGGGGGTGCCGACCTGCTGGTTGACCCGCCTGGAATCAACGACCATGTCGCGCGCGTAGACCTTCATGACGTAGTTTGGGTCCTCGCTCTCGCATTTGGCGTGAATAGTAATGACAACGGCACAGTTTTCGCAGTATTGCTCGCAGTCGCAATCACGAGCGTAGACGAGCTCGCTCGCGCCCCGGGCCGAGAGGGGCACAAGCCCCAGGCGGTGGGCGATGAACTCGTCTGCCAGCACGCTCGTATTCTCCTTGATCTCGCAGTTGTCTATGGCGACGGTCGGGATCTCGGCGAGCATGACGCGCCGGATGGAGTTTGCCAGGGAGATGTCGACATTGCTGAGCTCGAAGTTTACGTGCACCGAATCTGCCTAAAGGTGTAAGGTACCGGTACAGAGGTTAGGGGGGGAAGCTCAACAAAAGAGATACACGGTCCGGGAGCCGCTCTTGGGATGCCGCGCACATGAAAGATTTTGACGACGGCGCCGAGCTCGTCGCTGTTGTCATAAGTGGTGTTGTATTCCATGATGGCAATGGTCGCGTCGGAGTTTGGCAATAGCTGCGGAGACCGCTATTGTCGGCGCGCGGCCCGGCTCTCGAGATGGCCCGATCGACTTTTGCGAAAACTTGTGTGTTTTCCGAGGGTTTGCGCTCTTGGATGTCAAGTAATGGGAGTTGAGTAGCTCTTTTTTGAGTGACGAATATTCGAATGGTTGTGGTGTGGTTTAGGTGACGGGCTCATCTGCTATGGAATTTTCGATTCCGCGCCGCTCACTCTCTTGGTGTTCGCGCTATTCTTCTAGCAGTGTGGCAGCAGCGCGCGGCATGTACGCATGCGCACGTGTTAAAGACACACCTCAGTCACTGGGTGCATGGTATAATAAGCACGTCGCTATATTATGTAATGTGAGAGACGCCAGGGTCTTGGGGTGTGCATGTAGTGCCACTAATTACATTGGCACCCATTAGACTCCATGGGCCGAGCTTCGCCGTGGGCCTGGGAGAAAAAAATCACGGCGCATTCCAACTTGCCCTGACCTTCCCTGAGCTTCCTTGACCTCTTCAACTTTTATTCATGGCACTCAAAGAGCACACGACCATCGCCTTCCTGCGAGATTAAACGTCTTTCCGAGCCCAGTCAAGTTCATTAAATCCTTTGTTTCTTCTTTAAAATACTCAACCACAACCCAAATACAAATACCATCACCATGTTAAGACAAACCGTTGCTGCCCCTTCGCGGATTATTCGCTCCGCCGCCAGAGCTGCCGTCCAGCAAAGGTCACCCATATCGACCCCTAACTTTCGGCCCATCCCTCTGAGAGCCACAACTAGGCCTGTCAGGACTGCTTCCTCCATCAGGTGGTATAGCGCAGAGACCGAGTCTAAGGATGCGGCAAAGGAGGGGGAGGCTGCCCCGGCAGACGCCTCCCCGGAAGCTGCGTTGAAGAAGGACTTGGAGACCAAGAGCAAGGAGGCACTTGAGTGGAAGGTCAGCATAGCGTAACAGCAACCCATCCAGGCCATTAGGCTCAACTGCTAATTTCGAATCTTGCCACCACATAGGACAGGTACCTGCGCTCGGTCGCCGACTTCCGCAACCTCCAGGACAGGCAGGCGCGTGAGATGAAGGCCGCGCGCGACTTCGCCATCCAGAAGTTTGCTCGTGACCTGGTTGACAGCGTCGACAACCTTGAGCGCGCCCTCTCTATGGTGCCGGGCGACAAGATCAAGACGGCCACCGAGGCCGCCCAGGACTCTGAGACCAAGCCCGAGTTTCTCCAGGACCTTGTCAACCTGGTCGACGGCCTTAAGATGACCGAGAACATCTTGGTGTCGACCCTCGCTAAGCATGGCCTGGAGCGCTTCAACCCGGACGGTGAGAAGTTCAACCCCAACGAGCACGAGGCCACCTTCATGACGCCTCAGGCCGGCAAGGAGGACAACACCGTCTTCCACACCCAACAAAACGGCTTCAAGCTCAACGGCAGGGTCATAAGACCCGCAAAGGTCGGCGTCGTCAAGAACTCGTGAAGAGCATGCTTGATGCCACAAGAAAGACGTCGACATTTGGCTTACGACTGTCGTGCCCGAACGGGACAGCCCGCCGTCTCAGATCACTGTATCACCACCAACATTCGAATTCACCCTGATCGCTATACTGTAATTGGAAAGATAGACCCTCGAGTTTTGGCGTTAATGGCCAAAAATGTATAATGCTCCCCTCACGACAAGAAAAACCAACACAAAAATTCTCACAAATATCACGGAAAGAAATTCTAGCGGAATTGGCGCGGCCTTGTTGAAAATGGGATTCCATGGATTGATATGCACATGCTTCTGGTGCTTCTACTGTATATAGCAACATAAGCTACCTCCGATTTATCGCAGAGAGTTTAACCATCATTCCTAGTGAATGAGAATGTGAGCCACTTCTACTTTTGAACCAAAAGACTGCTAACAATAGATGACGGCGTTCCAGACCATTGCAGATTAACTCTCCTGATGGGATCTAGTCTAGAACTACCTTCGTGAACTCTTAATAACCATGCGCGGATCCAATCTTGATCCTTAATGATACAGCACTCCTGATGCTTGCAGTCCAAATCCGAGTTACAAAAGATTGGTCAAGAAAATCGAACAAAGGAAAACATAATAGCAAATTGATGAACTGTTCTCGGGGCGTCTACCAGAGAGACTGGCAGGCAGCCGCCTGTCTTTGTCTTTTGGACTAAGACAACTAGACTGGGAGCCCTTGGAATCATGGTGGGTTAGCTGGCCGGCTTTAACTGCTCACCCTTTCCACTAAAACCAAAGCCGATTTCCTCCCGAAAATAAACAGAAAGAGGACAACAGAAAGCGGGAATAGAAAACCCAGACCAAAGGACCAGGGAGACATTCTCCAACAGGAAAGTATTACATGAGCCGACAAGTGCATGGCTAGCTTTGGACTGCGATCAAAGGCCATCTGGACAGACAATGCAAGCCCCGCCAGAGACCTTCACATCATGAAGTTGCCACTCTCGCGGTCAAAAAGTGGCACCCTCCTCTGGGCCGAGACAGTCCTCAGCCGCTCCCGGACATGCTCCAACTGCTCACGAAGCAGGGCGCCCTCGCGCCTCGCCGACGCGACGGCCTCGCGGCGGCAGTTGTGCTGCCACAGGTTCTCGCGCAGCCGACCCGCCATGTGACGCAGGATGCGCGCGCGCCGCTGCGCCGAGACGGGCGAGTAGCACGTTGCAGCCTCGCTGACGGCCGTGTCGTCGCCGCTACCTCCGCAGCTGCAGCTGCTGTCGTCCTCCCCGGTCATCGACCGTGTGGGCAGGATCGATTCGAGCTGCAGCTCGAGGGAGCGGATGAGGTGGCGTTGAGCCTCGTTCTGCCGCTCCAGCTGGGTATACTGGTGCTCTGAAAATGCGATGTGTTCTTCCACTGTATCGATGGCGTCTCTGTAGTTGGCGGCGGAGATGTCATCGAATATGGGCCCGCGGTGGATGTCGAGCACGTGGTCGATCTCGTCCTGGGCCAGAAAGAAAGGGGAGAGGAAAAGTCAGATGGAGAGTTTCTGGGCCTCAAAGCCTTGTTGCTGCCAGCTCACCTCTGAGAAGACGTCACCATCGACCGGCGAGTGAGCCGCAGCACCAAAAGTAGGAACAGGTCCTAGGCAGGCATCCCGGCAAGCCTGCCCAGCCGCAGGGTTCATTCGATCGAACTCGCCGTGAGGGAAGCAGCGGTACATCATCTCCGGTGTCACGGCTGTTCTCATTCGGCGGTCAGCACTCTGTCCCGACGGGACGATACGGGGCGGCACAATGACAAGACGTATGGGGCCAAACTTACGACGGGGCTCCCAGAGAATTGAAGGGTGCAGGGGCACCTTGTAATGAGGTGACATGCGCTCGCCGTCTCCCTGGTCATATTGATCCTCGTACTCAAAATCGGATCTGGAACTGAGTCTGAGATCGGGGCTGACCCTCTGGGGCGTTCGAGGGGGCGTCGGCGGTCGCATGCGAAACAGCTGTTCTGTTTCCCTAGCCCGCGACTCCCGGTGAAGTATGTCCGTGTCCCAGAGTTGCGCGCCCTCTGACCAAGCTTTGAAAGTGTCAGGAGAGATCTTTGGGGGAGGAACGTCAATCTTGGAGACCTTGCGGTGCCCGGACTCAGACTCGCTTGCCGTCGACGGGGATGTTGGAAACGTAACGGGGGGCCTGCTAGTCTGCGCAGAAGCATGACTGGCAGGAGGGAGCTTGTACCCCGACGTGTCCACGGGCCCGCACTTCCAGAGATCTGTGACGATCTCCGCCCGCATCTCAACGCCCCTCGCTTTAATGAGAGGCTGGTGCAGCACGGCTCGCCTTTCGGGAGAACGCCGGATGTTGCACTTTATAGTGCGGTCTGACAGGTTGGAGTAGCGATCATCGGCGTCGTCTGGGGGAGTGATGATGGTGGTGTGGAATCTATTGCCTGATGGTAAGCCGCCGATTCTTTGACACCTCGGAGCAAGATGACGGGGGGATCACTCACGAAGAACCGTTGTTGTGCTTGGGATCAAATATGCCCGACAGTGAACTTGCCGCCGAGTCGTCACTGGCGTCACTTGAAGAAACGTCGGAGCCGTAGAAAGGGGCAGATTTCATGTTTGACTGCAACTGGTCAAGCAATGGGTCATTGCGGCTGACCGGCTGAGGTCCGCGCATGATGTTGTACGCAGACATCACTTCTCCATCAAGTTCGAGTCTGTCGCCACGCGAGTTGTGAAGCAAGCCGCGGTGACCAGTCGCATCGCTGACTGTCTGTTTTCCCAACATTTTCGAAGAGAGCTGGTACATGTTGTGGTGAAGATGGATAGCCGAGTAATCTAGCTCGCTATTGCGGCGGGCTCGAGAACTCGTCCCTGCAATTGGAAGCTCCGGCATTTCGCAACCTTCTAGTTCCTCAGGACTTCCGGACAAAGACCTGGCGCGCATTTCCTCGACGCAACTAGCATCTCGGCGATGTGAGGGCGTCGACGGCCGCGCTACTCAAACGAAGGCGCGTCAGAAGGTGATCAAGATGTGAGTGAGAGGTGAGAATTATACTGCTTACCGATGTCCGTTGCAGCCCTACTCATATTGAGTATTGAGAGGGAAGAGAAAGGCACCGCGAAGGAAGAAATCAGCAAAGGGAATGTAAACAAGGCACTATGGAAACAAAGACCGACGATAATAAGACAACGGCGAAAGAAGAGGTGAACGAGCGGATTGACTTGTGGACAGGTAGGTCGTTGGGTCGATGGGCAAAAGGCAACGCGAGCGCACTCCCTAGGTTAGAACTTCAGAATGTGTACTTGAAAGAGTGCAGCATGGTGGGAGTTTTGAGCCGTTGGCGATTTGGTTAGTATGTTTTGTGGGCGTGAGGGTGAGGGAACGCCAGGCAGTAGCACAGAGTTGAGAAGGACTCAAGAGCACTTCGATCAACCAGGCAGGTTTGCGCTAATTAATAGTTTCGACACTTCGGCAGATGATTTCTATTAGCCAAATTCACGTTCTGCTGACTTCTGACTGACAAAAAACAGTGGAAAGCAATAAAAAAGGAAGAAAAAAAAAACACTTTAAACTACACGACCGTATATCCCAAACACAAAATTCTCTCGTACTTAAGGGCCAAACACTAAAGCCCGCACCTCAATGCTCTCCCGACCTTCCGCGTCGGCCCTCGTCCTGGGGTCCTCAAAGGCAGTGTGCGCAACTCTCCCACCTTTAACCTCTGAGCCGGGTTTCGAGCCCTCGCTATCAAAACATTCCAGCAAGAGACGTTCATCCTTTGTCATGCCGCTGAGATAGTACCACCGCTGGCCCTTGTCGTACGTGATACCCGCTGTCTCGCCTTTGTACCCATCTGGGTAGCTATGCTCAACCGGGACGACGCTGTCGTTCGCAAGCGTCGAGGAGGATGCAAAAGCCAGCGGGAGGGCCTCGACCGGACCCTTGTTGAGGGGCCGCCAGACGTTGACGATGCGGTAGCGGCCTTTCAAGAGCTGCTCTGCAATCTCGGGCTGGTGGCGGTGCACGCGCTGGACGACCGAGTTGGCCGTCTGGTCAATGTGGACCTGCTGGACCGCTGTCCGGGCTGTGTTGGGCCGGCGGATCGTGTGGTCAAAGAAGACTACGCGGTTGCTTCCGGGTATCTGCTCCAGGAGAAGCTTCTCGACCTCGGGATAGTACTTCTCCTTGATGGACTCGTCGTCCACAAACTCAAGCTCGCTTGATGGAGGAACCCCTTGGACAACGGCGAAGGCGTCTCGGTCCAGGTTGAAGTCAGATTCGCGGCCGCGGATGTCTTCGATGGTAATTTGGTGCGAAGCAATGCCGTAGTTGCGGAATCCGGGGGCACCTATCGGCTTGCTGAGATCGGTGCGTGGCGCGGAACCATCGGCCGGATGCTCGAAGAAGTTGAAGTTCGCGGTCACAGGGCCACGGGGAATAACTGAGACGGCCATCTCTCTGATAGTTGAGGGGTATAATGATATACTATGTATTTTAGCAGTGTGATATGTTTGGGTTGTGATTCTGTCTAGGAATGCAACTTGCTTAGGGATATGAGTTGATTGTGAGTAGTGGTTGAGGAGTGCCGCTGTATATATTACAGGAAAGTAAGCTTTGTTATTTACAAGCACCCAAATATACAAATCATATCTCCATTTGTCGGAATGACGCCACGTTCAGGCTCACTTCCATAGGCTGTAGATGTCGCCATGGTGAAGTTGATTATTTGCAATGGGGATTACCAAGCAGATATGCGCCAAAGTACTCGATGAGAGGTTGATTTGTTCCGATACTGTGCTAGGCAAATAAATAATACGAAGAGTCTTGGGAGCGAACTTGGAGGACCTCCCTTTTGCCTGACGCGATCCTCCGGAATCAGTCAGGGCGAAAACGTATCCGTAATGCCGTGAAGTGTGAAGGGCGTGGGAATTACAAAGCACCGCCGGGGACACGAGATTATATAGCCGGGCCAGAACGAAGGAGTTTTGTCATCCGATATTACTAGCTAGGTAGCTAGACTAGACCGGATCGCACGTGCTCCAAGGTGACAGACAACCACCTTTTTTTGTCATCCACAAGTGGAGCTGCCTCTATGCACGTGATTGTGCATAGAAGATTTCATTATTACACCCTAGCAACGCCAAACTGGTAAACAAAGCTCTACGCGTGTTGGTTTTGGGGGACAATTTTCCTTTCTAGGCTATGTACCACCTACCTTACTCAACTTTCCATTTGCCTTGTCGGCGAGCATCCGAGCACGGTGCTAAATAGGCCCGCACTATAGCCATAACAGCCCACACGACACATATTATATCCTCTGAAACATTATGCCGCATTGATCGCATCGATATCTCCGACCCCCATCGATCGCATCCTCCCCCATGAGCTACTTGCAGCCATGTCATCAACCGCCGGCATGGACATGATGTCCTCCCCAGATCCTCTCGGTGACCCCATCACAAGCTCCATGTCGCGCGTCACACGTAGCATGGCTAGGAGCCACGTCTCGAGCCAGAGGGCGACGCGCCAGGGCTCCGTCATGGCCAGCTCCCCCAGAAAACAAACATTCGAGCTCGATGTAGGCGACACGCGCTCACCCCAAAGGATCCTCGTCACCGTCGAAGCCGAAGACTCTGCCGCCCAAAGCACGAACGTTAACCGTCGCCTCTTTCCCCCGCCCAAGGAAGAGAAGAAGCCGCGGTCTCCCGTCCGTCGGCGGGTGCGCACGACAACGACCACCGTCCCGGTGAGGGGGCTGACTGACGACGAGGGACCAAGCGGCACAGAGACCCCACGCAGGAGAGGAAGGCCACGCAAGTCAGGCACGCCAATGCCATCGACTAGGAAGAGGGCCGGCACTCCGTTGGAAAGCACGCCCCGCAGGGTTCGGAGGTCGGCGTCCGTCGCGACGTCAGATGTGGACGGCGAAGTGGAGGTCGACCAAGACACCCCTAGGCCAAGGCCGAGAAAATCACCCGCCAAGAAATCCAAAACTCCAGCTAGGAAAGCAGCCACGGCACCAAAAACGGACATTCAGGATACTGGGACCGCAAAGAAGAGGGGGAGGCCAAGGCGGCAAGCACTTGTGCCAGCCGAGATGGAGGTCATGGCAGAGCAAGATACGTTGACAGAGAGTATTCCAAACGTTATCTCTGCCGAGATGAGCGAGTTGCCTCAAGAGCCGAACGACACGTTGCTGTCAACTATAAATGTTTCGACAGATGGTTCTGCTGCCGGTGATGATGCCGGTGATGACGAGGAGGACATGTGGCTGGCGAATCTGTCAGAGTCACGCCCGGCCAAAGACATTGAAAGCTGGCGAAGCAGGGCAATCGATAATGACCCGCCAAGCACTTTGGGCGGACAAGAGGATAGGTCACTTTTCATCTCGGATGCCCCAGTGTCGGAAGTTTCCAGCCGAGACGAGGTCGAGGACTTGATCGACTTTGGGGCTGCTGACAGAAGTGAGACCGACTCCCAAGTAACGGAGACGGATCGCGACACCATTGCTCAAGGGGAGGATTTCAGCATGATAATGATGGACTCGATCGTATCCTTCCGCGAGTCTCAGCAATACCGTGAGGAAAGCCTTCCAGTGATGGGAGAGGCGACTACCTTCATTGTGGACAACGCTCTCGCATCCATTAGGCATGGAGGTGCTAGCGAGGAGCAGGTCCAAGCACAGGCTGAGCAGGAGACCAGCGAGCCAGATCTTTCCAGCTCGAATGTCAAAAAAGTCCCTCAAGTGGACAACCGAACCCCGCAAGTACAAGCAGAGCCATCGCCCGTTTCTGCAAACAGACGTTCAGAACGCTCAGACAGTGGGACGAGGATGCTGTTCAAGAGCCCTAGACGCGGCAAAATCGCTACTCCCCTGAGTAGGCAGCTGGCCCTGAAGTCCCTGCGAGCAGAGGAGTCGCTTACGCAGACACCCTCGGCCTCCCGCCCAGATAACATGGACAGTGCACCTGAAGAGTCTACTATGTACGACGACTCCTTCTCGGAAATTCCAGAAGCGGTGCTAGAAGCCGCAACACCTCGTCCGCTTCGGAGATACGTCGAAACTGAGGACGAGGATGAGGATGAAAGCAAAGGCGAGAACGAGGGCGATGCGGATGTGCTGTATGAAGATGAGGAGGCGGACGAGGCCGATGCGTTAGGTGATGATGAGGGGGAGGCCGAGGCCGATGTGCATGGCGATAAAGACCATGTGGACGAGGTCTCTAGCGACGAGTCTGTGCATGAAGATGAAAACGAGCACGAAAACGTTGCACACACCGCATGGCGGGACTCAAGGGAGCCCGCCGTGGAGCAAGAGTCGGCGGCGGTTGGGCCAGCGGCCTTTTCGGACACCGGGAGCATGCTCCTTACACCCGACGAAACCCCCTCGCCACTGAACGCCATGAACGCCATGAACGCCAAGGACCGCGAAGAAGATGCTGCCAATGAGCCGATTGCTTTCGACCCCTCCGATGAGGACATTCACTCGTCTCCTCCGCTGCTTCGACTTGCTATGAGCACCTCGGGCGTTGGCAGTGGGCAGCATGTGAGGCAAAATTCCGCCGAGACGCCAGTAGACCACTCTCCTCCAGAGTTGCCGTCTGCACCTCCGATTACTGTTGCTGCCGTCGATAGGCTTGACTTGCCGTCGATGGCAGCGCGTCCCCCGCTATCGCCGATCGTGAGGGCTGGACGAGCACTGCAAACGGTGACTTCTGATCCGCCCTCACCAAAGGGTAGGGAGAGCCTTCTTCGAAGTCCGTTTCGGTCTTCCACCACACGTGAAAGCAATGAACAGCAGCCATCTAGCAGACACTCCGTGCAGTCCCCTGAGCAAAGGGTGCCAGAGCAACCGCGTTCGCCCCCCAAGGCTACTAGCCCCGAAACTCAATCCACTCAAAGGACCCAGAGGTCATGGACTCAAACCCTTAACCCACTCAAGCAGATCAAAAACATTGTTTCTCACGGGGCTCAAATGTTCTCGTCGCCCAAGTTCACCATACCGCAAGGAATGGATGACCCATTCGGGCCTGACCCGAGCATGCCAAAACCTGCGGGTGCACCACATCGCCGGGAACACAATTTCATTTCCCGCGAAAATCCAAAGGCACCAGAGCCGGATGCCCAATCTTCGGTCGTCGACAACGCCATAGACGAGGACGCGATGGAGTGGGAGGCCACTGAAAGTCCTACCGAAGGCGTTGTTCGCCGAGCCCGAAGCGCCTCAGCTTCGAGCGTCTTGACCAATCGAGTATCTGCGCGAGCTGCGCCGTCAACCGCCGAGTACGAACCGGATGAGCAGATGTATGTTGAATCCAAGTCGCACAACTCGCAAACTCAGCCTGAAGATGTAGAGATGGAGGAAACCCAAGAGACGGAAGATGAGGAGGACGAAGACATCTGGGCCATCGAGGCAGAGCGTCCGGCTGGCTCGCCGAAAAAGGCAGTACAGCCTCAAGATCCAACGCTGAACCACTGGAACAGAGGCAATCTGCCTAGCCCGTGGACCAAAGCTCAGAACGAGCCATCCTTCCAGGAAACAGAGGACTTCTCTCTGTTGTCGGTCCATGGACGAAATGGACAGAACCCAGAAGAAGGCCGGTCCTCAGCTAGCAGAGCGCCTCCTCGACGGGTCGATTTGTCCACCTTCTTCTCTTCTCCAGCGCTCGCACCTGGAATGCAACCGTACGAAGACGAAGAACCGGCCCCTGCAATGTCAACAGCCCGCCGAGTCAACGCTGGACACGACAATCGTGTGTCCTCCGTCCCGCAAAAGGCTATTCGGCCCAACCAAAGCCAAAATAGCAACGATCTTTTCTCCCCTGCGCCGTTTCGTCCAGTAGAACACGTCAAGGCCCGGAACAATCTCCTTGCTTCGTCATCTGCGTCGCCCGGTATACAACAGGATCGCGCCGAAGTGTCGCAGAAGCGTAACTTTGCTCCCTATTTTGGCAGGCCCAGCGTTAACGTGACGAACTCCCTCTTTGGCTGGGCCACTACTGCCACGCGGCCCCAGAGTGCATCTAGTCAGCTTTCTGAAGCCACAGAGGAGGAAGCTTGCGAGGATGAGGATGATATCCACGAGGCCAGCATTGTCGGAGGCAATGAAGAGGCAGATGAGTCCAGCTTCATTGCGCCCGTCCTCAAGCCACTGCCTGGTCGAACCGCATCTCCCATAAAATCCTGTTTGCGATCTCCACTAAAGCCAAAGACACCAGGCCCTGTGGTTGAGTTTACTAGCAGCACCCTATCCCCTCTGGCGCAAGACGAGGCTCGAGCGCAGCGGGAGCGTGCGCTACATGGCAACGGCCACAATGAAGACGAACCAGAGGTGCCTCATACTCGCAGTGCATCTGCTCTGGCTGGCGGGGACAAAGAAAACGCGACCAGCAGCTCGCGCCTGTCTTTCCTTGCCAACAAGAGCGTCCCAAAGCTGTTGCCGGCCTCGTCCTCCCTTCGTCAGACCTTCACCGCGCAAACCGCGACCTCTTCAGCGCTCCCGCTGTCCCGCACCGAGTGGACTAAAGGTCACTGGCTCCGTATGGACCTGCTGCTGCAGGAACGACGCCGCGGCTCGCTTGACTTTCAACTCCAGCACCGCGGGGTCGGACTGGCGCAGCGACGTCGTTCGGCAGCGCTCGTGGGCAAGTGCGTCTCGGCCCAGGGGGAGACCATGTCGCTCGAGCAATGGCACCTCGACATTGTCGACGCTTTCCGCTCCGAGCTGTGTGACGGCGACGACAGCCTTTTCTGCGCTTGGGACGAACACGTGCTCGCGAAGAGGCTCTTTGCGCTGCTCGTTGGCGAAGAGCGGAGGAAGCAGAGGAAGGCAAGCAGCACGGCTGCGATGTCGGGTCCTGCACTGCGTACCTAGTCTAGTCTAGCCAGTGAGACATGATTGCCTGCTTTGCTTTTTGCTTTTTGCTTTTTTCTTTTTTTCGTTTGGATATCTATACCCTGCCCAGCACGCGGGCGTTGCAACGCACAAAATCTGGCACAAATTGTTATAAATTCAGGTTTGTTTATAATCGCGTACCAAGGCAACTAGCTATACTTGGACCAGTCTCTTCATTTGGGGGTTTACATCATACCGGCGCACAAGCATTTGCACTGGGTACAGTTCAGGTCTGGCGGACAGCTTTAGCATCCGCACTTTCGGAGTTTGGAGTGGGAACGGGGAATCGGTTTTGCATTTGTGTTTAGCTCAAACAAACAATTTGACAGTCGACATTTCAAGACATTGCAGGCGCAGTATTCGACCTTAAAAAGAGAGCTTCTTTCTTATTCGAGTGATCTAATACTCAAAGCAAGCTCTTCTAATATTACAGTCACAAGGGGTTGTCATCGACCATCATTCAACCTTGAGAACACCCAAGGTCAATGACAAGCCCAAACCGAATATAACGCCTGTTTGAGGCCCGCTTTTACTCTAGCATGGACGCCTGGTTGGTGTACAAGACATCTACCACACTGCTCAGTTTTTCAATCGTCGCCAGAGCATGATCGTAAGCCTCGTCCCGCTGGGTCTCGTCAAAGATGATGAGGCAACCAGCGCCCTGGTCGAGCACACCAATGATGACCTTGTCCAGAATCATCTGCGACAGCTTGCGCTCGACCTGCTGGGTGTCGAGGCCGACCATCTTGGCGATGTGGTCGATCTCGACACGCGAGAAGGGCTCGATGACCTTGATCAGGTTCTGCTCAAGCATGGCGTCGTACAGGCGGCGCAGGTGGGAGCGCACAAAGGCGTCGCCGCCGAGCTCGTGGCGGTAGGCGGCCAGGGACTGCTCGTACTCCTCCAGGGACCGGTTGGCGTGGGCGCGGGCAATGGCCTTCATTGCTTCCAGGGATTGGCCGGCGTACTTTGCGGCCTGCTTGGACGCCATGAGAGTGTTGACGTCGTCGACGAGGTTGAGCATGATCTTGCACAGCAGCATGTACTGCAGGGCCGCAGTGGCGTTCTTGCTCGCGTCCTGGGAATGGTAGCCGTCGAGGGCCTCGATGAAGTAGCTGAAGGCCGTGTTGAAGTCCTTATCCTCGGCATGCAGCATGCCGGATTGCATGTCGAGGTTGGCCTGCAGCATGGGCGGGGTGTAGACCGATGCGGCACTGGTTCGGGCGCTGGTCAGGGCGGCGCGAGCCTTGGAGATGTTGCCAAGCGCATGGTAGACGCGAGACTCAAGGAGCTGAACCTCGACGAGCATGAGCTTGTCGTCGAGCCGCTTGAGCTCCTTCAGTAGTCCATTGATAAGGGTCAACGCTTCGTAGTAGGACTGCTTAGCCATGAGCAACGTCACCAGCCTAGTCTCGAGGTTCTGCCGAAGGAACGTCCGCCGCTCCGAGGTCGCCCACTCTATACATGACTTGGTCACGGAGATCTGAAGGTCGGTTGTGTTGGGGATGCCGTCGAAGAAGTCAAGCAGCTGGCGGACCAGCTTGGCTGTCTTGGCCTTTGCGAACGATGACAACACTGTCCGGCTCCTCTTGATGAGCTCGACGAGCTCGTTCGAGTTTCTTGGCGGGCAAATGGTCAGCTAATGGTTTGCAAGTTGTCTGCATCATGGCCGGCCACTCACTTCTGGTCCCGGTACAGCTCGCCCAAGCTAAGCAGCGCAAGTTCGTATTCCTTGACAGCAGCGTCTGAAGTGACTGATGGTGGCTTTGAGACGATCTCCTTGTACATCTCCTCTGCCTTCTTTGGATTGGACTTTGCGGCCTCTTGCGCCTCGCGCAACCTTTGTGAGTCGCCCGCTGCCATTGTATCGTAACTGGGGGCAACTGCGATGAGTCGCCAACGGAGGATGGGGTGCGGTTGTCCGGAAGCTGATCGATCGCCCGTAGGTTCGGTGTCGTGATCGGTCTGGAGGGCACTGGCTGATGGTGTTGCTAGTTTCGCTTTGAATCAGGCTCGGCGCAGCGGTGGTTGCAATCGATTAATACCTTGCTTATTGTCGTGATTGGGTTGGACGGGTTGAGATGTCGTTGGATGGGTTGGGTTGCCGGTGTTGAGAGCTCGCGAACAAACCAAAAGCTACCAGCCAAGCACTGAAGCAGCGCCCGCCTCACCTTAGCTCACCTACCCGGCACTTCACCCACTTTAGGTTGCAGCCAACTTACGAATTGCAGTGCAGGACAACAGGGAGTCAATAATATTATGTAAGCATGCATATTCGATGTGCTGATAAGATAAAGGTGGACCTTGAATTCTATGTGCCCAGCGATTCCGCCAAATTTTTCGCGGGGAGCCCGCCGGCCGACATCGCGAGAATGTCTCCCTGCCTGCAGCAAGCTGGTGTTTCTCACTGTTCTTTAATTTGTACCTCTGTCTAAACCTCACAGCACACCACGCCCTTGCAGAGATGAAGATCAAGGCGTAGGTTACCCGCGCTCTTTCTGCATCAAAGTACGCTGAAACTAACACGATGTGTACGCAGGTTAACCCGCGCGCCCCAGCAGCCTGCTGGCTCTGATATCGCGAGGAAACCGAAGAATGTAGACCCCGCCCTGCACCCTTTTGAGCGGGCGAGGGAGTACCAGAGGGCTCTCAATGCAGTCAAAATCGAGAGGATGTTTGCGGCCCCCTTTATTGCACAGCTCGGCAAGGGGCACGTGGACTCGGTCTTCTCAATGGCAGTAGACCCGGATTCTCTCTCTAGGGTTGCTTCGGGGAGCGCCGATGGTGTCGTCAAGATCTGGGACTTAATAAGTCGGGAGGAAGTGGTAAGTTTTGCTGCTTCCGTCCGTTAGGAGCTGGTGTCGGGATTCAGGGATTTGGCTGACCTTGCTGGGTTGCAACAGTGGCGTACTACGGCGCACGAGAACATCGTCAAGGACATGTGCTTCACCAAGGACCAGAAACTCCTCACATGCGCTGCCGACAAAACGATCAAGCTATTCTCCCCTGAACAGGCCGCCGACTCGGCCCCGCTATCAACATGGCTTGGCACAAATGCCTTTACGTCTCTCTCCCATCACCGGTCCAAGAACTCGTTCGCGGCCGCTTCTAGCGTCATTTCCATCTATGACCTCGAACGCCACTCTGCCGCGCCGGAGGTCTTGCGCTGGCCGACCTCTACCGACACCATCAACTCGGTTGCATTCAACCAGCTTGAACAGTCGATCATCGGCTCATGTGCTTCGGACCGTGGCATCATCCTGTAAGTTTGCAATACCCAGAGCAGGCCAGACTTTGATAGGGACAATTTGATGCTGATAAGCTTTTCATGGTAGATACGATCTGCGGACGTCCATGCCCCTACACAAAACAGTCCTGAATTTCACGTGTAACAAATTTGCATGGAACCCCATGGAGGCTTTCAACTTTGCTGTGGCTAGCGAAGACCACAACATATACATGTGAGTATCAGTCAAAAGGGCGGTCAGAGGTGCTGGTCGACATTTTCTGGACGGGCTCGCACTAATGACATTGTCTGCCAGATTCGATATGCGCAAAATCGACCGAGCTCTGAATGTGCTCAAAGGCCATGTCGCTGCTGTCATGGATGTCCAATTTTCTCCAAACGGTGAAGAGCTTGTTTCTGGTAAGTATACGTTGTGGAAAATATGATTGCCGATCAGCATGGGGCTATGCGGTTTACTGACTTGCCGCTAGGGTCTTACGATCGCACTTTAAGACTGTGGAGGAGAGACAAAGGCCATTCTTGTGATATTTACCACAGTAAGGATCAAGTTCCATTGCGCATTTGGTTTGACCCGGGCATTTACAAACGATTGACCACCCTTCCGTACAGCCAAGCGAATGCAGCGAGTCTTTTCGTCTGCTTGGACACCGGATAACAAATACGTTCTGAGTGGGTCAGACGACGGCAACGTGCGGCTGTGGCGGGCTCGTGCCTCGGAGCGCCAGGGCATCAAGTCGGCGCGGCAGCGTGAGGCCGAGGAGTACAGCCAGGCGCTGAGCGCGCGGTACGCGCATATGCCTGAGATCAGGCGGATCAAGAATCACCGTCACGTCCCCAAGGTTATCAAGAAGGCGGGCGAGATTAAGGGTGAGGAGCTCAGGGCCATCAAGAGGCGCGAGGAGAACGAGCGCAGGCACTCGAGCAAGAAGTTTGAGAAGCGAAAGGCCGAGAGAGAGAAGATGATTTTGGCGAAGGAGAAGTAAAAGCACGGGGTTTGTCTGCATGTCTCCTGAAGTCACCGGGGGGGG
>JASAOQ010003111.1:603-13873 GCA_031306065.1 Pseudopyricularia cyperi | reverse complement strand
GATTGGATGTGGGCAGGCTGTCTTGTTTGTCAATGGAAAAGAAAGAAAAAAAAAAAAGGAGCGAGGTGTTACCTGGTTTCTTTTCTTGAATTTCCAAATCTTATGCCCTCCCTTTGTTCTTGGTCCAATCTACCATGTTCTGTCTCCATTCTCTGCCTAGGCACCTAGACTGCAATCATCCCCGACTTGCCAATATACAACAAGCTTATCAAGCTCTCTTGATGTCTTGTCTTGGGAGGCGGGACTAAGCCGGCCCAAAAAATCTCTCCATGTCCTGTTGTTGCAGCAGGTTGCAAGTGTAGCCGCCCTACTTGGCGAGATGATGATGTGGGGCTCGGTGACCCACATCGTCATCCTGTGCCTCTTGAATGGCAGGTGCGGGTGCAGGCCGGACCAGTATAATTTACGGTTAAACTGCACGATGTAATGTACCTGGCAAGGCGAAGCGCTGGGAGGTACCCAGGTACATGCAGATCATATGATGGACAAACCGTCAACCCAAGTACCTGCAGCAAAGGCTCGACCTTCCATGAACGGCACACTAACGTCGTAGACCAGGGGCGGCCCCTCCAGGAACCCAGACCATTGTGGGGCCCGGATACAAGGTCGTTCAGTTAAAGACTCGCCGGCTCTGTTCAGAAACCGGGCCTGCCCCTGTCGCCGCTCCTCCTCCTTCAAGTCAAGTCTTCACCATCGCGAAGAGAATATTAAAGCAAAGCGACGTGTGGCTTATTTTTTTTTTTATTCTCACTTGGGGACAATCTCTTCTGCTTTCTTTTCTTCACTAATAGTATTTCACTTTTAATCAGTGTTCTCACTCACTGCTTCACTCCTTCAAACACCCTACCCAACCCTCAGTCGCTCGTTTAGCAAAACCCACGCCCAACTCCATCTCAAAGGGACCCGCGCCTCTTTCTTGGCTGTCCATCATACTTGTTTCGCATTCCAGGGCCTCCTAGGGCAAAAAAAAAACAGAGAAAAGCAAGCAAACTAAGCAAAAGCCCAGCCGGATCTTGACGCGCGCTTTGACTTTTACTTTTCTTGTCTTCCTTCGAGAAGAGTAAAAGGATCTTGCACCCTTTTTCCCTCTCAAACCAAGACTACATCGTCTAGAACAAGCATACCAAGCATCGCCAGCATACCAAGAGCCAAACAGCCTCGATTAATACGTCCTTTTGTTGTCGCACTCTTTCCAAAATGGGCTTCACCAAGAGCTCCTTGGTCACGGCCGCCCTTTTGGCAAGCCAGGCCTCGGCCACCCTCCAGCCCATCGTCATGAAGGTGTGTACAGCCCTAAACGGTTTCCTCTGTCAAAAGCTTCCAAGATCTTCCCGCTGACCACTCCCGATTACTTTGGCACCCAGGGCTCCAAGTTCTTCTACGAGAACGGAACCCAGTTCTATATGAAGGGCATTGCCTACCAACAGGCCGTCGGCGCTGCTGGTGCCGCCTCTACCTCCAACACATACATCGACCCCTTGTCCGACGAGACCATCTGCAAGCGCGATGTTCCCAACCTGCAAAAGGCCGGCACCAACACGATTCGTGTCTATGCCATCGATCCCACCGCCGACCACACCGCCTGCATGAAGCTGCTTGACGACGCTGGCATCTATGTCATTGCCGATCTTGGCGAGCCCGCCAACTCGATCAACCGCGACACCCCGCAGTGGAACGTCAAGCTTTACGACCGCTACAAGTCCGTCGTCGACGAGCTGGGCAAGTACACCAACACCATCGGCTTCTTCTCAGGCAACGAGGTCACCAACCAGAAGAACAACACCGTCGCCTCGGCCTACGTCAAGGCCGCCACCCGCGACACCAAGAAGTACATCAAGTCCAAGGGAGGCCGCTGGATGGGTGTCGGATACGCCACCAACGACGACACCGAGATCCGCGACCCGCTCGCCGCCTACTTCAACTGCGGCGACTCCGATGCCTCCATCGACTACTGGGGCTACAACATCTACTCGTGGTGCGGCGACAGCGACTTTGAAAAGTCGTCGTACGACAAGCACATCAAGTACTTTGCCAACTACTCGGTCCCAGTCTTCCTGGCCGAATATGGCTGCGTCGACGGCCTCCCAGAGAAATCGGAATCTCGCAAGTGGACCGAGACCACGGCTCTGTACTCGGACCGCATGACCGGTACCTTCTCTGGAGGTATCGTGTACATGTACTATGAGGAGGAAAACAACTACGGTATGCTTCCCTGATCTGATTCCTTTATATTATTCTCTCTCCCGCACATCTCGTTCCATCCCAACAACAGACTTTACTGACGTGTGTGCTCTGCTTTCCCAAATCCAGGCCTCTTCAAGGCTTCCAGCAACGGTGGTGGCAGCACCATGAAGAACTTTGACGCCCTTGTCAATGTCATGGCCAAGGTCAGCCCCAAGACTGTAGAGATGTCTGCTTACACCTCTAGCAACAAGGCGCTGGACTGCCCCGGCATCCAGTCTAACTGGCTTGCCGCCTCCACCCTGCCTCCAACCCCCGACAGCACCCTATGCGAGTGCATGACCAAGTCGGCTTCGTGCGCCCCCTCCAGCAGCCTGGCCGAGAAGGACTTCGGCACCATCTTCAACTTCATCTGCGGCAACAACGGCGACCTGTGCAAGGGCATCAACGGCAACGCCACCACGGGCCAGTACGGCGCCTTCCACGGCTGCAACGACAAGGACAAGCTTACGTACGTCCTGGACCAGTACTACAAGTCGCAGTCGCGCGCCTCGACCGCCTGCAGCTTCGATGGCAAGGCCTCGGTCGTCACCCCGCAGCAGACCGCCTCCACTTGCTCCGCCGCTATCGCCTCGGCCACCGCAGCCGCCGACAAGGCCAACTCCGCCGCATCCTCCCAGACGTCCGAGTCGGCCGCCGTCGCTCTCGGTACCCCCGGTGGCTTCCGCGAGATGGCTCTCGGCATGTACGTCGCCGCCGCTGTCGGTGTCGGTGCTACCATGTTCATGCTGTAAAAAAATAGGTATTTTCTTCATTGAGGGTCCATCAATATCAGGCATGGTGCGGGCTTTTGAGTTTTGTTTTGTTATTTTTTTCTTCTCTCCTTTGTTTGCCTCTTCTGATACGCGAGCCCAATATACCAGTGACTGTGCCTTGGGTAGCAATAAATTCGCAAAGTCAGGCATCAACCATCCTTGAACTCATAGAAGGGCGTTGGGAGATTGCATTTTAGTAATTTACCGTCACAAAACTGCAACTTTTTATCTTGTGATTTTGCTTTGATCGTTGTGGGATTTTTTGAACCCGCGTCAATCGCGTTGGGCACTTTGAGTTACATCAGGCCGAAGGCGATTTCCGACTACCTGTTTGTATGCTTTTGAATAGGAGGTGCCGGCGGGGTTTTTTGCTAGCCCCTATACGGCGCCCTCGGCATCGAATCCATCTTTCTTCGGATCCCGTCCTCATCCCCATCTCTCTTCTTTACGGGTTGACCGGCTCACGGGATGAAGAAGACACCCGCCGTCGATGGTGTAGTCCTTCTTGGTCTAAGGACGCTCGCATGTCGAATCAGCAAACCTGGCCTCTTTAATTTTTTCTGTCTTTTCACTCTCAACGCACACGGGAGCGTTCGTTAGCGGCGAGGTTAGCGAAACAACACGCCCGCCAGGCTAGCCAGCCGCAGCAGCTTGTCGCCAGATGACCCCGTCGGCGATAAAATCAAAGAATGGAGATACTGGGTCGGCAGATCATACCCTTATCCGTCCTGCGCCGAGGGCTTGTTGTACGAAAAGAGCCAGACGCCCCATCTATTCCGACCAAATGGCACGCCCACCGGATCGATGATGGTGTGCTGCAATCGTTGGTTGTTGAGCTTTGGCGGGTCCGGACATGGCTTTCCCTGAAGGATGGCCACTGTCTCGCTCGCAGTATATGCGGCAGAGGGGCTGTTTTTTTCTTTTTCTTCTTGTTCCTTACGATACAGCCCCTCCTTCGGTGCACACATACACACCCAAAGCGAGGTTTTCTAGTTCCTGCAGGCACCCCGAGCGGCTGGTTGCGGCTGAAACCCGAGTGCCAAAATACCCTCTTCGTCCCTACCTGCCCATCTCGGTGGCCTTCTGGCCGTTCCGTATCGACGCGGTGGTGTGAGTTGGTGGATGCATCATGGTATCGTTATCTCGACCGCTAGATTCGCCGGCGTATTCGTCAGGCGTGATGTCTACCGAAAGATGAAATTTATATTGTGTCAATACCAGCAATATGAAAAATATGTTGTGTGTACGCAAGGCCTTGAAGTGACGGCCCAGCTGATCCATCATCTCTTCTGGTTGTGGCCGTGCGTGTGATGGATGCTATCAGTCAAATTTGGTGGTTGATTGGTAGAAGAATCACACGGCTTTCTCAGTGTGTTTTCTGGCGCGTTTACTTCACTGCTTACAGCTTTGTCGTGTTACAAGGGCTGCCCATACATACAATGAAAACTGAAAGTTCTTGAATTCTTCATTTTTTGTTTAGCCTTCAATACGTTTGAAGAAAAAAAAAAAAATCACCTGTGTATTCCTGTGGAGGCGGCGGCGCAAATCACCGAGAATTACCCGCTCACCTCTGGGGACACAATATCGAAGCTTTTTCTGACTTTCCTGGACAACTACCTTAGGTACTGATTTGGCTCTTTTCCCGTGCTCGAGATACGACTTTGCATATTGCTTTATCCGACGGATCCGACGCTGGCCCTCAGGCCCCCCTCTATAAAGAAATATAAAACTGAAAAACCCAAACCTAACACAGACAGACTCTAGCGGCTATACTGCCATATACAGCAACAGCCGCTCTTACACGCAACCACCCCCAATATATCTGACCCGCAGACGAGGAACTTTACCATCTGCGCCGGACGGTCTACACTGCCCCCGAACCACAACCCACCATGACGATGCCTCTTGTCGCCCTCGCCGAGGCCGAGCTGGGCAAGCCTTGTCCGGGTGATCCAGCCCAGCCTCCACGACACTCCCCGGATCGAATTCTGCCTTGGTTGTGGCGAGGGGCAGCTTTCCTCTCCTCAGCGGTGCCGTTGTCGTCGTCGTCGTCGTCGTCTCACTGGGCCATTAGAATTTCGTTCCCACAAAGCGGGGCACCATTTTCTATTATCTCGCATGGGGGGTGATCAGTAAGACCACCCTCCATCTTTGTTATAAGTGCCCTCATAGCCCTGCCAGGCTGCCTGCCAACCTTGTTGCTTATTCATTGATCAATCTCTGTGGAGGGCTTTCATATCTCGCTATCCCAATCCTTTTTAGCTCAAAGTTGCCTCTTATTAAAACCGTTCCAGTTCCGTTTTCCAGAGGACTAGCAACCAGTTGGCCCAAGGGTATGCTAGGCTAGGATTTTGCGCTTTTCTACACCAGTCCACAACAAGCCCTTGATCACATCTCTATACCCAAAAAACCCCGTCATGTCTCCTGCCAACGGTAGGCGCCCTGGGGCATCGGAGAAGGGCTCCTTGACACCGTCCTTGACCGAAATCGAAGACGTCTCCGGCCTGTTCGATACAGAAGCGTACCATACAGAGCACGAGAGCACTCCGAGCCAAAGAGGTGGCCAGAGTATCTCCAAACCAAGACCGGCCTTCTTTATCAGCTGTTGTGAAGACCAAAACGCCGACGCCGTGGATCTGGAAAAGGGGCTGCGTGGCGACGTGGCCGCGTTTCCGCGCCCCCCACCGAGCCGGCCAATCGAAAAGACCTCGTCAGATCTCGCCAGTGCGACTTCCGGCGGAGGCGGCTCTCTGCCGGGCTCGGCAGAGCAGTCAACGCTGTCCCAAGGCACAATGCTGCGGAGCGGCTGCGGCACGCCCAGCAGCACACGGTCCGCCTCTCTGCCCCGCAAGAGAGGCACGCGGTTCTACAGATACGTCCGGTGGAACTTTGGGTCCGTCTACCGACGAATCTTCACGCTGGCCTTTGTCTGCAACGTCGCCGTTCTTGCGGCGCTCCTCGGCCGGTCGATCGCGGGGACGGGCCGCCTCACGTACAGAGAGGCGTCGGTCGCCACGTCGGCCAACGTCCTCGCCGCCGTCCTGGTCCGCAACGAGCACGTCGTCAACGCCCTGTTCGTCGTGTTCGGCACCTGGCCCAGAAACCTCCCGCTGCGGATCAGACGCCTGGTCGCCAAGGTCTACTCGTACGGCGGCGTCCACAGCGGCTGCGGCGTCGCGGGGGCGCTTTGGCACGCCGTGTCCGTTGTCCTCCTCACCGTCGAGTACCAATCGCAAAGGGGAGACGACGACGACGACGGCGGCGGCGGCGGGAACCAGGAGCAGCCCCCGGCGCTCAGGGGCTGCGTGTACCTGGCCACCTACGCCATCCTCGCCACGCTGGCCCTGATCCTCGTCTTTGCGCACCCTAGGGTCCGCGCGGCGGCGCACAACTGGTTCGAGTGCGTGCACCGCTTCCTCGGCTGGGCCGCAACCCTCCTCTTCTGGACGCAGACCCTGCTCGTCGCGTACGACGACTCGCAGCGCAGCGCGGCGGCGGCGACCGGCATCCCGGAACGCTACGGCCGCGCGCTCCTCGCGAGCCCGTCGCTCTGGCTGCTGCTCGTCACCACTCTGCTGGTCATCTACCCCTGGACCCGCCTCAGGCGGCGCGACGTCCAGGTGGAGCCCCTGTCCGAGCACTGCGTCAAGCTCAACTTTTCGTACCGCGACGCCTGCTACGGGCAGGCCGTGCGCATCTCGGACGCGCCGCTCAGGGAGACGCACGCCTTTGCCGTAATACCAAACCCCAGGACCGCAGCGGCCGGGCGCCGCGCCGCGACTCCTCCGGACCGCGGTGCTTCGTTGTGCGGCGGACGGGGCCCGCCCGCGGACGAGGTCGAGTCGGCCCGGGCGACGGCAAAGGCCACGGCGCTCGCGAGGCGCCACCACCTCCGCCGGCTCGAGGAGCTGTCGCGCCCGGCCCTCGGCAACGCGGACAGCACGGGGTTCTCGGTCGTGATATCGGACGCGGGGGACTGGACGCGGCGGATCATCGCGGACCCGCCCTCGCGCGTGTACACGCGCGGCGTGCCGCAGTACGGCGTCATGCGCGTGGCGGGTCTCTTCCGGCCCGTCGTCATCGTCGCCACGGGCTCCGGAATAGCGCCCTGCCTGTCGCTCTTTGCCGAGGTGCCCGACCACCCCGTGCGCGTGATATGGTCGGCCCCGTCGCCGCTCGAGACCTTCGGCCGCGCCGTCGTGGAGACGGTGCTCCGGGCCGATCCGGACGCTGTCGTGCACGATACGAGGAGGCTGGGGCGGCCGGACTTGGTCGCCATGGCGTACCGGATGTGGGCAGCCGGCAGGACGGGGGCTGGGGCGGATGAGGATTTGGATTTGCTTGCCAACGGCGGGCTGGGACCGTGCGAGGCCGTGGTCGTCATTTCCAACCAGACTGTCACCAGGAAGGTGGTGTATGGCCTAGAGTCGAGGGGTGTACCTGCTTATGGTGCCATATTTGACTCCTAATCTTTCTTTTTTTCTACCTTACTTTTCATAGACTGTTCGCCTTTTCAGACAAAATTACAGCGTTCTGTTTTCGCATCTGGCCAAGAAAATGAGCAAAAGAGCTTTTTCAAACATCTACACATTACTAATTTTCGTCATGACCCGGTCCCCTCTTTCTTTTTCGCCTAATCAGATAAGAAAAACCAAGAGCATTTATATCTTGCGGGTGGCACAGTTATTCTTCTCCTTGGAGTGGCCCAGACCCAAACACGTGGCAATCTTGTAAAAGATGTCGACGTTGTTGTACGTGCCGCCAAAGGTCTCGGAGCAGGGTCCCATGGCGTAGACGGGCACGTCGGTAAGCGAGTGCACACCCTGGGCCTGGTTGGTGGGCAGGGTGCCGTTGATGATGTGTCCAGTTGGTCGGTCGGCCGGGTTGGCGTAGAGGTCGTCGGAAGCGTGGCCAGGAGTGGTGGTGGCGGCAAGGCGCGAGCCGTCCTTGTTGACCCTGTACGACTCCCTGTGGTCGGGCATGGCGCCGAAGCCCGAAGCGATGGTGTAGCGCGGGTCCCAGTTGACGGGGAAGTTGGGGCCGGTGTTGTACGAGACGCCGGGAACCTCGACCTGGTACTGGGAGGCACCGGAGCGCTCGTAGACGCCGACGGCGTTGCGCTTCTCGCGGTCGGTGTTCTTGGAGTCCATGTACTTGGTGTCGGCGCTTCCAAAGACGTCGAAGCCATGGCCGTGGTCGGCGCTGACCACGACTAGGGTCTCGTCAAGGATACCCAGCTCAGTCAGCTTCTCAACGGTGGCCTTGACGGTGTCGTCGAGCTCGAGGAGGTCACCAAGGGCGCGGTTGTAGTCGAGGGCGTGCATCTGCTTGTCGATGGACGCGGCCTCGGCCATGAGGAAGAAGCCCTTGTCACCTCCGCGGGTGTGGAGAACGTCGACGGCCTTGAGGGTCATCTCCTTGAGACCGGGCAGGTCAGTGGCGGCCACAGGGGCGCCGGCCGGGTCATTCTTGAGCTTGCCAATGTTGTCGGTAAAGACGTTGCGGTCGAGCCAGACAGGGAGGTTAGAGCGGCAGAAGATGCCGAGGGCCCTCTGGTCGTTGGGGGCCGACTCCAGGGAGGTCTTGTTCAGTGACACGCTGTAGCCCTTCTTGGCGAACTCCTCATAGTAGTCCTTGCCCTGGTAAGAGCCTGAGCCGGGGATGAACTGTTCGGCACCACCTCCAAAGTAGGCGTCGGGGCCTCCGTGGTTGGTCCAGGTGTAGTTGGTGACGCTGTTGAGCGCCTGCTCGATCAGGGGACCATACGCACCACGCGACCTGGTGTGAGCCGTGAGGGCGATAGGAGTAGCATCGGCCATGAAGGCGGTGGAGACAGCACCCCACGCTGATCCCCAGACACGCTTCAGGAGCTCAACAATCGTTTCGACCTTGGGGTCGTCGAAGATATCGGGCGATGAGTCGACGTAGACGCCCATAGCGTTAACGGTCGACTTGTGGCCCGAGTACAGGGCGGAAGCCGAGTTGGCCGAGTCGGTGATGTATGTGTCGATACTGTGGGTCATCTGGTGGCCGATGACGGGGAACTTGTCGAGCTGCATGGTGCTCTGGTACTTGCCGTTGATGGACTTGTGCCCAAGCAGACGGGCAGCGGTGATCATGTTGGTGGCTGTGAGGCGGGGGGGAGGTCAGCGGTCTATACAATTACAAGACACTACTCGTTCCAAAGAGCGGTTGGCCGGCCCCTCTTTCACAGCACCGCACTTACTCATTCCATCGCCAATGAAGAAGATGACGTTCTTGGTCTTCTTGACCTCAGCCAGCGGGCGGACGGTCCAGGTGGCCGTGGTGGTCTTGCCGCCATAGTATGAAAGAACGACGTTGTAGGTGCCGGGCTCATAGATGGCGACACGGCGGTGGATCTTGGAAGCGACGTTGACGACGGACGGCGTCTTGGCCTCCTCTGCGAAGAGGTCCTCGAACCACTTGAAGCTCCACTTCTCGACCGCGGGCTCTTCCGTCTTGAAGAACTGGGTCAGGGGCTGAGCCTCGGATCCCTCCTTGGTGATGGTGACGGAGAACTCCTCATCGGGAACGCCATTGTTGAAGGCCTCGGAGCCGTTGACCGGCGCGTGAACCTCGAAGCGAACGTCGAAGAATTGGCCCGGGAGGAACTGGAGGCTTGGTGTCAGTCTTTTGCGGCCTGTCTAGTGATGTAGGCAGCCTTACTCACGTCGGCCTGGTCAGGGGGCAGGATACAGCCGAGGTTAGGGCATGAGCCGAGCCTCTGAAAGGTCTGAGCCTGAATCAGGGGCAGGAGGAAGGCGGCGGCGGCGGTGGCCGTGAGGGAAGAGCGGAGGCCCATATCGATCCAACAAACCCCAGTGAAGGGGGACTAAGCAAAGCTATTACTATTGGATATGCGCTGTGAGTTGCCTGGTAGACGGACGTACCTGGGCAGAGTCAACACCTAGCAACAAGCGAACGAGCAGGTGTGGCAGCGAGGGTGACCTTCAGACCAGCGAGATCTGCTTCAACCAGCAAAGAGCTGGCGCGACATGTTATATAGGGTGCAAATGTCCTTGCTAGGTTGGTCTTGTTTATCCACCCGCGCCGGGATGGATGCCAGCTAGAAACTCCACAATGGCCACATTAGGAAGCTCGTCGCCTTCGATGAGTAATAGGAGGTCAAAACAAAAAGAAAATAGCGTTAATATGGTCGTATCCAACAAGGCTGCCTGCTAGCGGGCGTCCCCGACTCCCCGCACGTGTGGCACAAAGACGCCGGGGCCACGGAACGCCGAGAAGAGGAGGAAATTGACCAATGGAGTCTTGGAAACGGGCCTGAAGATGGCTGGAATGGGTTGGAGACGGCGATTGCCCCAATGGCTGCTGCAAGTGCGGATGTGGTGGTGTCATGATGCTGGGGAGCGGATCGTTTGGAGCTCTCGGCTGTGGGCGAGCAGCCCTGGTGCCAAGCAGGGTATCCAGAGGCTGACGGGAGCAATCTCATGTTATCATGCTGGGTTGGAGAAAAGTCAGTTCGCTAGAGGTTAAGGAGCATCCTTGTCTTGCTCGGCGGCAGCGACAGTGAGGAGAGGGATGTCAACGGCGATGCGGTCGGTGAGTGGGCAGGGCAGGTGAGTGGTCGGTTGGGAGGCACGTGGAGAGTTGAGGGCTGTGATTGGTCAGCTACCCCAATCGACTGTTATGGTGGGGGTATTTGTTGTGTGGATAGGTAGGTAGCTAAAAGGCTAGCCTTGCCGGTGTCAAGGGAAGCTAGCAGCCTCCGCTCAATGCAAGGTACAGCGTATTGCGCGCAATATTCACTGCTTTGATAGTTTGATAGCAATTACTCGACTAAGGCATTGATTACCGTAATTGTTCTAGTACTGGTCTTGGCACTTGGCAGTCGACTCGCGCTAGATGATAACACCAACGTCGTCATTTGTTTTGTTTACTTTGCAAAGTCTTTTTATTTTGTTTTCCCTTTGGTATCATTATACTTCCACCTCATTTGTTTCCCTATAAACATGGCGAGCCCGAGTCCACCCTATCAATCCCCCAATCCCCCAGCAATAATTACTGAGACTTCGTCAGCGCTCTTCCGCGCGTGCTTCTCGCCCCCAAAAACCTCTATCGTCTGTCTACATGCTATCGCATCCACGTCAGTTGCGGGGTTTGCGTCATTTCGACGAAATGCATCTCGAGAGCTTGTCTAAACAAAATACAACGCAACGGCATGCTCACGTGATGGTGTATCTGTCCTCGTAGCCATTGGATGCCGACATAATTATCGTGTTCCCATCCACGTAGCCCTCAAGCCTCAATACTTCGTTACCACGTGTGTCTGTTCCCAGTCCCAGTGTCTCCCGCTCACACGTTCCTGGATTTCCCCCGCACACGATCGCTTGCTACTTTCAAGCATCATACCATCCATCAATATCACGCCCGTAATACAACCGCCTTCAACCACCTCACCGCACAAAAACATGTCTGTCACCAACACCAAGCCGGCGGACGAGACGCCCCTCAGCCAGCAGTATGACACCCCCATGGGCCTAGCCCACACCACGGTCCAGGCCCTCAAGGACCGTATCAAGCTCCACTACGACCTGGCCAGCGACTACTACCTCAGCCTGTGGGGGCAACACGTCCACCATGGCTACTGGCCGACCGATGAATCCAAGGCCACCGAGTCCAAAGATGTCGCCCAGATCAACCTCATCAGTCTGTTGCTCGACATCTCCAAAGTCCCCGAGCGCGCCACCGTCCTGGACGTCGGCTGCGGCCTCGGCGGCACCTCGCGCTACCTCGCCTCCAAGCTCGGCTGCTCCGTCACGGGCATCACCATCTCGGGCAAGCAGGTCGAGATCGCCAGGCGCCTGACCAAGGCCGAGGCCGAGGAAGGGGCCCAGGAGGACGCCGACGGCTACATGGCCGTCGGCAAGGGCAAGGTCCGCTTCATTGAGCTCGACGCCGAGACTATGGGCGAACACTTTGCCGGGGACGCCGCCGGCTTCGACGTCGTCTGGATCTGCGAGGCCCTTAGTCACTTCCCCAACAAGGAGCTCTTCTTCAGAAACGCCCACGCCGTCCTCAAGCCCGGCGGCACTCTGGCCCTCGCCGACTGGTTCAAGGCCGAAGGGTTGAGCCAGGAGGCCTTTGACAGCGACATCAAGCCGATCGAGGGTGAGTTGGCCTTGGCGCACTGTGTTGCGCCTGGTTGGTAGTGGTAGCTGGCCGAATTGTTCATGTGTGCTAACCTGCAGAACGTAACTCCTTCCAGACGGCATGTTGACTCCGCCACTCAACACACAGCGCGAGTACGTCGAGAAGGCCGAGAAGGCCGGGCTCGGCGTTCTGGCAGCGCCAAAGGACATCAGCAAAGACGTGAAGCAGACATGGTGCGTCGACATGCTCATACTTTACCCTTTAACGTCCATGAAAGTTACTAACCCGCCCTGGACTTCTCCATTAGGGACATTACGTGGTCGCTCATCCAAAAGCCTTCGCTGTGGGCGTTCGCTCTCAGCCAGGGCCGGGACGGCATCGCCTTTTTGCAGTCGTTCAGGGCCATGCGGAGAGGCTACGCTAACTCCAACTTCCGCTACGCCGTCATGTCGTTCAAGAAGTAGACTGGCTACTCTGGCAGGTCCAGTCGGGAATATGTTGGGAGGCATGTAGAGTGGATGACTGTTGGTTTCGGAATATAGGCCTGAGAAACTCTAGCCAAAGCACATATATACTATACCTTAGACTATTATATGGCCTTAAATAGAATAAAGGGCAGACAGAGTGTTTGGCCAAATCTGGACAAAGCGTACCAGTTAACGTCTCGTGTAAAGGAGGCTAGTTCTAGCGCCCATTTCGCCTAATGCCGATCCCACCCGTAAGTCACGAGGATATAAGCGAGCTTATCATGACGACATTTAAGCTTATAGCAGTGAAAATAAAAAGTACCCATATGCCATGTTTGAACCTCGAGAAACGTTGTATAATGTTGCTTTTATGATAGATCGTCCATCTCCACATCATCGGATTCCATCAGCGATCAGACACGGACACGGTCCATCTACGGTAGATCAGAGGTCTAGGCCCCCCAAGACCCCGCTGGAGCCTGCCCCGGGATCTTCCCACCCAGGTCCCCGCCAGCTTTTTCTGCACAAGCCGCCGACAAATCCCTGTAAATGCCCCCCGTGGTACCCTGAGCAAGAAGCTCGGTAATTACGGTCAGACCAAATTCGACAACGACGACAACGGAGACTTGATATTGACCCTCGAGACTCGAGGAGACTCAGAATATCAGCGCGGGA